>AYEL01079359.1:0-30942 GCA_000484575.1 Olivierus martensii
TAGGTGATAAACAGGAGTGGAGATAGTGAGTCTCCTTGGCAGCTGCCGATCAGCATCTTGAACCAAGTCCAAATGTCATTTCCAGTCTTGACAGCGAGCCTGGTGTTCTCATAGATGTTTTGTAGCAAATTAACCACTTTCCTGTCAACTTCAAAGGAAGCAAGAACTGCCCAGATCCATTGTTGGTTTATGCTATCAAATGCTTTCTGGAAGTTGTAGATCTTCTTACCTTTCTGCTTTGCTTTTTCAGCAAGTAGGTGGACCAATAAGATTTGTTGCACAGTACTGCAGTCTTTATGGAAGCCTGCTTGTTCTTCGGCCAGGTACAGTTTCAGCTGGTGTTGTAGTCTTCGCAGTAGGATGATCAAGAAGACTTTCTCCAAGTGCCTGATTAATGAAATAGTTCTGTAGTTTTCACATCTAGCCAAGTCTCCTTTTTTGGAATGGGTATTAAAATGGTTTTTCCCCAATTTGTTGGTATTTTTTCTTTGAGCCAGATCTTTTGGCAGAGTTCATGCAGGCTTGCTGTTAGTTTGGGTCCACCAGCTTTGATCATTTCTGCTGTTATTTCATCGAATCCGGGACTCTTTCGCTGCTTCAGTGTTCTGATCGCTGCTTCAACTTTGGAATGAAGGATGTGTGGACAAGGGTACTCATCGGCTGGTGGTGTTATTTTCTCCAGTTCCATTTCGGTTGCTTGTGATTGGTTGTCGTTGGACCCGTTGTAAAGTGTGCTGCAGTACTTAGTCCACTGATTAGTAATTGCCGTTTTTGTTTGTAGGATTTTGCCAGCATCGTCTTTGAGGATATTCAGCTTCGGAATGAGCAGCTTCCTGAGCATTTTGATCAGCTTGTAGGCTTGGTGGGTTTTGCCTGTTTTGAGGCCGTTTTCAGCAGCTTCACATTGTTCATTGAGCCAGTTTTCCTTATCCTCCTTGACCAGTTTTTTCACTTGGATACAGTGGGCTTTGTAAATGTTGTTATTTTCTTCAGATATGTGCCTTTTGAGCTTCCAGTTTTTCGTTTGCCACTTTCAGGGTGTTTTCTGTTATCCAAGGTTTCCTCGATTTCTCTGTGACTGCCAAAGATGACTTGATGGCTGTTTTGATCACAGATTCCAAGATGGAAGCATGTTTGTCTAAGCTCTTCATTAGAATAATTTTTTTCAGCTGTTCATTTAAGCTCTTTTCATACGCCTGTTTGATCGCCGCCAAAGATGACTTGATGGCTGTTTTGATCGCAGATTCCAAGATGGAAGCATGTTTGTCTAAGCTCGTCATTAGAATAATTTTTTTCAGCTGTTCATTTAAGCTCTTTTCATACGCCTGTTTGATCGGCGGTTGTTTGAGATCATCGGTATTGCGTTTGTGGAAGTCCATTGTACCTTGGCTCGTTGTTGATTGTTTCTTTAGTCTAATCTTTATGTTGCATAGTACCAGTGAATGGTCCAACTGAATATCTGCACTTTGAAAAGTTCTGCAGTTCTGGACTGATGTTTTCCACTTACTCTGCACCAAAATTAGATCGATCATGTTGTGGTGTATGCCATCTGGAGATGTCCAGGTCCATTTCCTGCAGGGCTTTTGCCGAAATCTCGAGTTACAGATGTAGAAGTTGTGTTCTGTTGCGAATTCCAGGAGTCGCTCTCCTCTTTCATTCCTGTCTCTGTATCCTTCCTTACCCATTGCTGATTCCCATCCGGTGTTGTTCGAACCAATTTTTGCGTTCCAGTCGCCAGTGATAATTGTAAAGTCTTTTTTTGGTGTTTCACGCAGCGTGTTTTCGATTTCTCCATAGAAGCTCTCAATGTTCTCGTCTGATGCTTCGGTTGTTGGTGCATAGACGTGGATTATTGAGATATTAAACAGTGATTTTGATACTACTGCTTTGGTTGCTTGTTTGGGTGATAGACAGTGAACTCTGGCAGTGGCCTGCAAACTATCAGACATGTAATATGATGTTAGAGCCTGACGGTTGGGCCCTTTTCAATTCCAAGCCAATGACAAAAGTCACGGATGTCACTCCCTCTGTGATGTGAAAAAAGGCTGTGATTCACTTTATAGCAATAGTTTAGAATGTAACTGCTGCAATAAATAATTTTATTTTTTGTATTACAGTATTATACTGATTAAAGGATTTCAATTTAGTTTTCTTACTTTATTTAAATTACAGTTTTGAAGATTACACATATGAATATAAACTAATAAAAAAAAATTATAATCAATTTGAATGAAATGAAATAAAGTAATAATTAATGAAAAGCATTTGCCAAACTATAACTTTTACATTAATATATCTTTCATTTGCTCAAAATTTTGTCAGAATTATTATTTCTATAACAATGATTTTGTGATAAAAAGTTGCAAAAGTTTTAAAAATGTTTTCTGCAATTTATAATTTTATATTGATTTTCATTAAAATTATGGACTAATAATTGATATTTATTTTAATATATATAATCATTTAATTTCATAATCTGAATGACAAGTTGTAAATAATAAAAACTGTACATTGAAGTATTTAAAGAAGCAATTCCTTTAAAATATTAATAACTAAATAAATACAATGAAATAAAATAAAACTTAATTTATATACAGTAAAACTCTGATAATCCATTATCCAGAACTTCAAAAATCTTGTCTGATATAAAAATGGGGAAAGTGCTAATGATATATCAACATCAAAAAAACAAAATGCTATAGCATCAATCAAATCAAATGATACCAGATTTAAGTAAATTCTGGCAAAGTCAAGATTATTTTAGAAATTTAAAAATTAATTTAATTTTAGTAAATAATTTAATTTAAATAATGAAATAATTTAATTTTAGAAAATAAAATTAATTTGATTTTAAGTCTTAGTGAAAACTGATCAAAATCTAGAAGATAAAGATAAAAATCTAAATACATATTTTAATAGCTGAATAAATATATTAGGAAATTTTAAATCTTATTATTTCTATAATTTGAATAATTGATAAGCTTTTATTATAAATTAAATTTGTAATTTATAATGAATTCTGATAGTCTAGGATATATTAAAATTTAAATACATCCTGATATCCAGACTAGTATTTCATGCATTTAAGTCTTAACTGCACCTATATCAGTCTCAAACATGTCATACTGGAAAAGTTTTGCTGTAAAAGTATTTAATGTCATTAAAGATTTTTGATGAATTACTGATAATTAGATTGAAAGAATATTCTTGAAGATGTAGGACAATTTAATTTATTCTATCATCATCATCGATTGTAAATCATATTTAGAAATTTAAACCACAGCAGCTTTTTGAAATCAATTTTAAGTTGAAAAAGTGATTTAGACTGAAGTTTTATTGTTAATATTTAAATATATATGAATTATTATTTAAAGATACAAAATAAAATAATAATATTTTTTAATCATACCTTTTCCATCAACTGTTCGCTTAATTGTTGTTGTAGTGATAACAGTGCCACCAGGAGTGACACGACTGTTAGTTTCAACTATTTTACCTAAATTTACTCCAGATATAGAATGGCCTTCAACATCCATAAATGAAAACTAAAAACAAAAAATATTAAGAATTTAATATAATAATTTTTTTTTAAATTTATATGAAATTTAATTTTATTTAATAATTTTTTTCCATTGTGATTTGTGATGATGAGATATGAACTTATCATTTTATTTCCATCAATAAAAGATCATTTGTGGAATAGAAATACTCCAGATCACAAGATGAAGTTTAAAGTGATATTCTGGATACCTACTGGTAAATCCAAACTATGGCTATTATATTTAAAGCTTGGTTTATAAAAGCACCTGTTACAATTATAACAGAAAATATTTATACAAATCAGCAGTGAGACTATGAGTTCCCATAATACCATTGAATTGGAAGAAATTTTAGCTAGGAAATGTGAAAATAATGCTATCAGTAGTTCTGTTAGGTTCTATATTTGCTACACAGATGAAATTTTTATGAATATCAATAAAGAACAATTACGTTAATATTAACTGCAACCCATATTGACTGATAATGCAGATTGAATAAATGAATAAATGTTTTTTTTTTAGACATGAACATCACTAAGAAAAGAACCTTTTTGTCCACTTCAATCTACTGGAAAGCTAGCAATACGCAATCATAATTCAACCTTTTACTTACGGAATTACACAATCCAAATACAGTAAGACCCTGCTTAACGCTGTCCCATTTAACACTGTTTCAATATAATGCAGTTTTTTCCTGAATTCTATATTTTTTATTGATTTACTTTGGAGCGGTTTTTCAAACCATTATACTCACATAAATCTGAAATGATCCAAATTTAAAATGATCCAAATTTTGATAGATGTTCAAAGGCAAGACGAAGTGTCATGGTTGCAATGTCTGCAATGCATTTGATATCAGTTCAGTGCAGTATATACGAAAGTCTTCAGTGGTCACAGTTCACATTTATGATTGTTCATCATCCTTATTTTACAGTTAAATTTTAGCCATTTATTACAGAAATTATGGATCAGTTTATACAAAATGATCCAAATTTTGGTGTCATGGTTGCAATGTTTTACTATCGATAGTTGCTTGCTGAACAAAAGAGGAAAAGGCAAACAATTTTTCAGTAGATGATTCTCAACGAAAAAACAAAAAGTATCAAATGAGAAAGAACCTTCCTCATCACAAACAAATTATTTAATTGAATATTTTTGATTTTCGTGAATGATTTATGAATACAAATCGATATTAGCAATAAAAATGTTTATAATTAATGTAATACAATAGTAATAATGCATGTTACAAAATAAAAAAAGATATGTATATTTTAATTCACACACCTGTTTCACCTATTCTCATTATTTACATGTTAAGATGACCTCATTTAACGCTGTTTCATTTAGCGCTTTGTTTTCTTGGAATGTATCCCCATGTTAAACAGGGTCTTACTGTAACCCTAACCAGCCAAATTCCTCCTAGTGATTTATTTTTGAATTAACTGTCAAATTAATAATAATTAATTAATTTATGCTAAGGTGCCACCATCTATTGGATTAATAATTAAATTAAATTAAATTTAGGCTAAGATGGCACCATCTTTATTTAATAATTAAACTATAATTTTTACTAATTTCACAAAATTAAAAATCTGCCTTGGCCTGGAGTCGAACCAGATCTTCGGGTTGCTGTCCCAATGCCTTAACCAGTTAGACTACCGAGACATTGATTGATTTCCAATTTCAGGATATACAGTAAAACCTGGAATCCCAAGGGACAAGAAAAATTTTCCTCCTTAGACAGCAGGGTTGCAGAGTCGGAGTTGGAGTCGGACCTTACAAATTTTAGGGAGTCAGAGTCAGGTTTTTTTTAAAAGGTGGAGTCTGAGTTGGATCATTTGCCATCCGTTTCTGCAATCCTGGATTGCAGAATCAGATATTTTTTTGGGGAGTCAGAGTCAGATTTTTAAACTGCTCGGAGTCGGGAGTTGGAGTTAACCTTATGAATTTTAGGGAATCGGAGTCAGAGTCAGATCATTTGCCATCTGACTCTGCAACTGTTAGACAGTTTTCCAGCTTATGCAGGTTTCATTCTGGAATTTAAAAAAAAAAAAACATTTAATGCATTTTCAATACATTGTTATTTTAATAGTACATATTTTGGTAATATATAAATAAAATATAGCACCAAATTATTGTATTATCCTACATAGTAAAATGCATAGGGTATTTTTGAAAAGCAAATAAACTGGACATATAATGCTGTATTAGAACACCATGCAACAAGTAGTTCTTCAGTATTCAGTAAATCAGTTCTTATATATAATATTTGTATTAAGTACAAAAATTGTAAAAGTTTCTTTTCCACATTTTGTCAAGAGTTTTTTGTTTTTTGCATGTTTACTTAAACATGCTTATCTTTCTATCATTGTACGTATTTACAAAACTTTTTCAGAAATTTGTATGCAACTGAAATATTCAGAAAATTCTTCTAACACAGCCAATTTATTTGTAGCATTAGCAAAATTTTTTATTGTTTTCTGTTTCTGGAAAGTCTCTTCCCCATCCTTTTTCACTGCCATATTCTTCATTTATAAAATTTTCTTCTCTTCTTGACTGGATCAAATCACTCATAGTTTGATAACCTGCCTTTATAAAAAAGTTTTTATCAATATTGACATATTCTTCAGCATTATCTGAATATTAGTGTCTTCAACCTGTCCTATAAATATATAAATTCCATCAATGTGCGATATTTCAGAAAATTCTTCCATTTCTTGTTCATATTGACCAATGGTTTCAAATCCAAAACCACTTTTTCCTTTATAAGATGAAAAAATTATTATTTTATCATCTTATACAGGTGTTCTTTTTATTCAGTGAAATTTTAAAATGCTTTCCATTTCCACATTAGAGAGTTATTTTCTTTAATATTTCTATGGAAGGTGTTCAGGAATAAAAATGCTTTCCATGTTGAGCAGGTTTCCGGTTTGTACAGCGTCCAACTTATTTTGGACACTGTACAAGCCGGAAACTTGGATGGAATTTACTGTATATACAGTACATAATTTAGAAATTATTGGATATGCCAATAACAGCACTCTGAACAGATTAAATATAGCCATAAGCCCTCATGGCAAATTTGGGCAGACAGACTTTAATTATCTGTTTCAGATAAACAGACTGACTTGAGCCAAGTCTGTTTATCTGAATTGCCACGAGGGCTTGTGGCTATATTTAGCCCATTTGGGAGTGCTGCTATTAGCATAAGTCTGATAATTTCTAAATTATACATATATATCCTGAAATCAGAAATTTGACAATGTCTTGATAGTCTAACTGCTTAAGGCAACAGAACAGCAACCCAAAAATCCTGGTTCGACTCCAGGCAAAGGCAGATTTTTTATTTTGTGAAATTAGTAAAAATTATAGATGGTGGCACCTTAGCATAAATTAATTAATTTATTATTAATTTGACAGTTAATTCAAAACTAAATCACTAGGGGGAATTTGGCTGGTTAGGATTATTTGGCTAGCAATAGGCTTATTCTTATCCATGTATGTTCTAATGATAAAACAATAAAAAAATACAAAAAAAAGAATTAGTGTTTCTGTACTTATTTGGTGAGTTACAAACTCTGCTTAGAAATTGAAGACACAGAAAGCAAATGTATTGTATAGCTATATACGTGATTTGAAATATTTTTTATGAATGTTTAACTTTCATTTATTGCAATCAATTTTCATATTTTCAATTTTTTTGATATTTCATATTTGAAAAACTTATAAATCTGGAAACTCATACGCCAAATATTATGTATTTTTTTCATACAGATTTGTTGAAAATAGAAATAAAATCATTTTTATAAATATCAATCACAGTTTAAAATTGCACTTTATAATATTGTATGTATAAAACTGAAACGATTCAGCATAATATGCATCACAAATCTGGACAATACTTAAATTATGTCAATATATGATGATGAATTTCTCATAAAAAATGCCATTATATAAATTACTTTTATTTTAGAGTTCGCACTTTATAATATTGTATGTATAAAACTGAAACGATTCAGCATAATATGCATCACAAATCTGGACAATACGATTATGTCAAAATATGATGATGAATTTCTCATAAAAAATGCCATTATATAAATTACTTTTATTTTAGAGTTAATATGTATAATTAATTCTGCATTATATTATTATGTTTCTTTTTATATTTGAGCTAATAATATATTTTTATAAATAACTTAAATTTTAACATAAGTATATATGTAAAATGATAAGTGTAAGATGATCAGAACCAATACAGACTGTCAACTAGTGATAAATGACATGACAAGGAAAGCAGGAAAACAGACGCAGTTGCCAAGTGCGGGGAAATTGGGGGTGATTGCTGATGTGGTGAGGGTCGGTTGACTGGCAGTAGTCAGTGCGGGTGGTCAACCACAAGTGTAGGGACTGTAATCTGGAGAGACAAATAAAGTTGACTCTTAACGAAGGTTGTGTAGTGAATGGTTATAACAGATACTACAATAAGCTCTAGGTTCAAAATGGAAAATACTTTATTAACATTTACTAGAGTACTCTTGACTTTTTGAAGTCAAAAGTGCTCCAGTAAATGTTAATAAAGTATTTTCCACTTTGAACCTAGAGCTTATCATTTTATGTATATACTTATTTTATAAATGGAAGATTATATACATTATTTTAACATAATTTTTTGTTAAAGAAATTTTTGATTTATAACATATTTTCTTCTATAAACAAATCATTAATTGCAATTTTATAAAACAAATTCATTAAATAATTTGCATTTTATTAATTTTTTTGTTTATTAATTTAAAATTATAAAATTAAGATAAATTCTCTAAAATTTTATTTATTATCTAATTTTTCTCTTTTAAATAACACATTTACAAATAAAATTAAATGTATTAATTATTAATTTAGAAATGATAAAAATTTATTAAACCTGAAATTAATCATCTATATTATAATTAGTCAAACGTGGCTGGCTGGAGTCCCTTTTTCAGTGAACTACTGTACCGATTTCTATAAATAGGGTATCATTAGAAACGTCTAATTTTCAGATGTCTGCGACAACAGATCTTTTTTATTTGGCCAGTTTTAGGGCCCTAGGAGCCAAATTTTTATTTTATGACAATAAATATCAATAGATGGCACTATAGATCTTTTTTATTTGGCCATTTTTAGGGCCCTAGGAGCCAAATTTTTATTTTTATGACAATAAATATCAATAGATGGCACTAAGTGTCAAAGAAAGAGTCAACAGATAACTTACCTGCATTACTATTATTGGATTTTTACAGAATTACTTAGCTAAAAGAATTATTACTGATTATGATACAGGATATTGTTCAGCTAACCTTTTCACACCTTATTTAACCTTTTCATTGGATGTTTTATTTTAAAGGAAATTTTATGTTGAATTTGCAGTTAAGCCTGTTCTATATCCATAATTACAATGGTGATATATTACATATCTCAAATGAAATTTTCTTATATTTTATCACACAAAAAGAAATTATAACCATTCATCATGCTGTAAACTACCCCCTTCACGGGGCTGCAGCTCCACCCCACAGGGACCCCAGTGCCCGTGTGGAGATGAAATTGGGTGCAGCCCACCGGGGAGATGAAACCGGGCCCTAAACGCCCGGGCCCGTTGGGGTTAGCCCCCACCCGACGAAGGCCTCTTGATCACTGGTGGGTGCAGCCCCACCCCACGGCCTGTGGGGGTTTCATATCCCCACGGGCTGTGGGCCCAGGAGATGAAACTGGGTCCCACGGGCCTGAGGCCCCAGTGGGCCCACCTGTGGAGTGGGGCTGTTGAGGGCATGCCACCCGTGGGGTGCAGCCTCCACGGGCCCCGTGGAATTACTACACATCTGAACTAATGCTTAATAACATATATAATAAATAAATTTGCAAGATAACCTATTATTATACAATATGATGTTATATAACGTATTATAAGATTAGATCACAATTGTATATTTCCGCTCATTTATATGAGCGGGGAATTTCTAGTCTTTTTTATTAGACTTATTTTTCAAGAGAGATAAATTTCTATAATTTTTTATAGAAATAAAGGTTTTATTTCTGCATAGTGCTTGATTCTTCTTTACTCTAATTAATTTGTATTGCAAAACTTTATTTACATTATATAAAATTAAAATAGGCCTATTCATTAATAATATATAAAGACAATTAAGAAGGTTGATCAAGAAGCTTTCATAAAAATTAGTCAATTAAAGCATTTAAATTTACTAAAACATTATTATGCTTAATTTAAGAATTGTTTGTCACACAGTAGGCCAATATTGAGGCTATGATGGTGAACTTTAAAAAATGTGTCTTATATTTTGAAGTCCAAACCACAGAATTGCTGACCTCAAAATATAAAATAGGAGTTTCCACCTGTACTGTATTTCAAAAATGAAAACTCAAAATTAAATACAGACTTAGTAGAAAACACTATAAAAGACTTAGTAGAGTCTTTTATAGTGTTAGACTTTTTACTATAAAAACACTAAATAAAAAAAAATGATAATTAAGTAAGATAAATGGTTTATTAAAAAACATTTTCAGCTATCCAAATAGCCTGCTTCATTTGAAGTATAGAACAGCATGCAAGGTGTTTGATAGCACTTAGGAAGAGCAGCACAGTTTGAGCTCATATGGAGTAATAGGATAAGTATATGTTTGGGAAGGATTCTAGAGTATATGAAGTCCCAGGTTTCAACAATAGTCTTGGAAGGGAAGTGTGTTATATTAGTTTTACTAGTAGGTCTATAGAGAAGAAGGTTAAAGAACATATAAACATGGTCTATAAAGGCACAGAGCATTTGCACAGAGAGCCATAGAGCATGACCTTACTATTATGAGGGACAAAGTACAGGTATTAAAGACAGTTAGCAGCATTAGAGAAGAGAAAATGTTAGACACTCGCTATTCACATGGATTGGAAAAAATCAATCACATGATTTACTACAATGACTCCCTTATGTTATACAGGTATCCCTCGCTATACACGATCTCACTTTACGCATTTTCGTTATAATGCAATTTTTAAAAGTAAATTAACTTTTTAAATGAAAAAATTTTTGTTCAAAAATTGTCTGGTGGATGAACTGCTCAAGTACCACTCATCAGAACTCAACTAATGAAGAGCTTCTGGAAATAGAAAACAACATGAATGATGAAAGTCAAGCACCCTTTGTTGCTGAGCCCATCAAATAACTTTCAACAAAACAAATGACTGAATTTTTTAAACATATTGACAATGCCATCAGAATAATTGAAGAAAATGATCCTAATGAAATTAGAAGCACTAAAGTTGCAAGAGAAATTCAGAATTCTTTGGCTTGCTACAAAGAAATTTTTTTTTATTTAAAAAATGATAGAGTTAATGCAAAATTCGTTCAGTGCATCTGATATCTACTCGAAAGTTAGGAAGCTAGAAATTTTTCCAGATTTTTAAAAAAATTTCATAATTAATTATTTTTTAATGAATTTTTTAAGTTGTATCAAATTGATAGCTGCCGGGTTGTTAATATATGAAGAAATTATTTATAGAAAAATTCATGACGAATAGGATAAGTTGACAATAAAATGAAGAAAACTTCATTTTATTGTTTATTTATCCTATTCCATCATGACCTCAATATTATATGTTTAACCAAACATTATATAATAATAATAAGTAATATTTAAAATTACATAAAAAGCAATAATATAAACAAATTATTCATTTGTTACAATTTTAAATCAAATTTTTGTTCATATTAATGTTTGATATGGCAATGGGCAGCCTGAGAAGCAACCATAAATTATGCCCCACTGTTTCAAATGTAATTTTTGTCACACCAAGCTTAACCCCTTTGACTATGATATTATAAATATGAAGACTTCTCCCTTTCCACTTAAATCTTTTTCTCCAATTTTACATAAAAATAAAAAATTTATAAAATAGTAAAAATAGAAATAAACTGGTACTATATTACACATATTGTATTCTTTAATTTCTAAATAAACCTTCAAACAACTAGAACCAGATATATGTCTTAAATTTTATAACAAGTTTGGCCAATTTGCTTCTTGCAGGCTGCATTCTTCTGTGCAGCCATTGAGATGATTTTTATAACATTAACAAGTGAAATGAAATTGTTCCCCAGAAAGCCAGCAGAACAATTTGGGTTGGTAATGTCTGTTTTATAACAAACTTATTTCTGAATATTTTATATTATAGTCTTTATTTTTTGAACAATTAAGCATAAGAATTTTATGTTTTATGGAAAAATCTGAGTAAAAAGCTTCTTTCTATACTGAAAATATTTTTAAATTTTTAATCATTTTTATAATATAATGCTATAATTTGTATAATTCCTTTCCCGTATGTAAGCTATTGCCACAAATCCAATACATTCTTCCCTTAACAGTATGACATTGTTTATGAATGCTTAGGCTGATAATTTTCTACTCAAGCCAATTTTGAATAGAAAAAAAATTCTGTATATATATAATCTTCTACTTGTATAATGACTGTATATGTAGAAATCAGCACTAATTCTAAAGTGGAAAAATAATATTTTATTAAAAAAGTACTTTTGACTTCAGAAAGTCATCATCAGCTATTTTTAAAAACAATTAGATGGTTGGTTGGTTTGTTGGAGTTTAATGGCACAAGAGCTTAGTGGGCCAAACTGCACCCAGACATTAAATTTTTAAATTTAATGTTTTTTTAAATTTAATATGCAAAAATTTGTTTTTGCATATTAATTAGGCTTAATTTTAATTATTCACCAGCATGTGATTATAAGAAGAAATTGAAATGAATGGCACTAAGGGGTTAAATTCATTCTCTTCAAAGATCCACTTTAGACATCATGGTTTGTTGGGAACTGTATTTAAAATCAATGTCTTATGGTATAAAAAAAAGATTTTTACATGTTTAGTTAAATAAATTAAAGCAGTGGTTTCCAAACTTTATCTGTCTGTGGGGCCCCGCTTTTTTCATAAAAATTTGGTATACTCCTCATTTTCATAACAGTTTAATTTTGTAAATATTTTTTATTTACAGTTTAATACTACAAAACAATACAGTGGGTGATCGGTTAATGAACTGTTTGGATAACAAACACTTTCATGAAAGATTTTTATGTTCGAATAATGAACACTTCACAGAATAAACTGTGGGATACATGAACTAACGGAATGACAGGTCAGTCGGATGGCCGCATAGTAAAGCTGTGGCTTACCATCCTGGAGGATCCAGGTCTCAGTTCTGAAGAAGAAGGCATCTGGGCCCGGCCCATTGAACCTCATCCTTCAACCATCCGGTTGACCTCATCATGGGTGTTGGCTAGCCTGTGATGAGCTCTATAAGTATAAAATAAGCAGTCAGATAAAAATATTTCATGAGGATATGGTGCTTAACTAACCCAATGGAATGACAGGCTTAGGCCTTGCACGTTATGGTATGGATATATGGGTAAGGATGGGAGAACAGTAGTTTTTCCTGATTACAATGAACTTGGAGACAACTTAAAACAAATCAAAGGTTTATTAAAGAAGGTAAGAGAGAGAGAGATTTTACAGTATTTTGGTCTTAGAATGCACCCATACCAAGATGAGGTCAATAGGCTTGGGATCTCTACCACGACAATGCTATTAATCATTTCCAAAAAATCCTGAAGAAGAAGAGAGAACGACAATGCTATTAATCACTTCCAAAAAATCCTGAAGAAGAGAGAAACTATCCCGACAGTGCTATTAATCACTTCCGAAAAATCCTGAAGGAGAGAGAAAATCACTACAATGCTATTAATCACTTCCGAAAAATCCTGAAGGAGAGAGAAAAGCGCGATGCTATTAATCACTTCCGAAAAATCCTGAAGGAGAGAGAAAAGCATGATATTGGACAGATTCTTTAATGGAAAATAAATATAATATATTAAAATGCAAGACTATGTATGTATATTTTATGGTTATTATCATATATAAATAAAAAATTATATAATTTTTTATTTATATTTTTGGATCTCCAGAATGAATTAATCAAATTCCCATAAAAACCTATGGTAAATAGATGATCAGTTAACGAACAATTTGGATAACGAACATTATCTTAGAAAAGATTATTTTCATTAACCGATCACCCACTGTATATCATATTTTGTATAAATAAAGTTCTTATACATAAAAGATATTTATTTATTATAATGTAATAATTTTTAATAAAATGAAACAAATCTTATAAAAAAAATGAAAAATTGAATATTGGTTTAATACAACATAATATTTAATGTGATAGATGAGCGTTTTTATCAGCACAAATTCTATCAAATCAGAGAGTCACTACTCATAATTCTTTTTTAATCTATTCGATATTTTGTCTTTAAAACAGCTTCAGCAGAAAATTTCTAGGTACATGGATATATGTATTTATAACTTCCTTTTGCTGCAGAGTGGCTGTGTGGAAATGCTTTGGCTTTCCACTCTGGAGGAACCCCAGTTTGAGTCCCACCCCTTGAATATGTTTATCGAGGGGGGTGAGCCTGACTGTCAATCCTCATCCTCCACCATCTAGCTAACCCCTCCACAGGAATGGATAGCTTGGGAAGGGCTTGTTTTACCCCATCACTTAGCATTCTAACAGAATGGAAAGTATCATCTATTGACAAAAAAAACCCACTTGCTGATTCATTTTTTCGACAATCAATTTGAATTTATTTTTTATTTGTCTTAAAAATCATGTATTTGTTAATTCTTATGCACTCCCTTGCAAAAGACTAGAGCCCCCTAGTAGGGCATGCCACACAGTTTGGAAAACTCTGTATTAAAGAATGATTATGTTAACTATTTACATTTTAATTTCCTTAAAATGATATATATCAATTCATATTTAAATTTATTAAATCATTTCTAAATGATAATGGTTTTATAAATTTGAGTTGAAATTTTTTGTAGAAAAATTGTTTTAATGAATTTCAATAGAATTTAAAAACAATTTATAAAGTGATTTTCAAATATTTTATACCAAACAATTATAATTGCTTTTTGAATATCTTTTATATATTCTAGTGATTATAATAAATACGATGCAGGCCCACAATAAAGGAGTAAGGGGCTATAAGTTTGAGACCACTGATTTAGATGGTTAATAGGATTTAATTTAATAAAGATGTTCTCCATTATTGATGACAGTTTAAATTTTCATTATATAGACATATTGGTATTTAATGTTTTGAAATAGAAATAAATCAACTAAGAATTGAGGAAGACTTAAAAAGCCAAGTTAATTTCAAAGAACTCTAATATAGAATGTAAAATATCTTTAATTAATCATTTAAACAATTTGAAAATCAGGAAATATTAGCTGAAAAATATTCTTGTAAATAATCATAACAAAACAAATTCGCCCTATATTATAACTGGCGCTACCGCGCCAGTTATAATATGATTCAGGTGCAGAGAGTGCCAAATGCACTTTTCGATTTTTTCTTCTTATGCCTTTATTATTGAACTTAGAGCGTTGAAATTTGGACGTGTGTTCTTTTTGACGTCCGATACGACATCCCGTCGACAGCTTTTTATAATTTCTTCACTCCGTCTTAGAAAATCACTAAATTTCTCGATGGGAAACTTTTCTCGGTAATTGTGCGCTTGCTTTATGCTAAATATATTTCGATAGCCCATTACGGAAACGTCATGGTAGATCTATTCCGCGACGAAATAGAAGCCCGATATGGCCCGCGCGATTCGCCGCGCCGTCGCATGCGTCACTTTTCTATGCGCCGCGCCGTCGCATCCATTCTGTTTTGGTTAACATACGGTTCAGCATTTACATATAACCGTACTTTAATGCTAGGTCCGATGCAATATCGTTCAGTTAGACCTTTTTCATGCCGCTAGGTTTATTTCTTTAAGCTGGCACTATGAAAAAGTCGGAAGACTAGCAAAAAATGCTCCACCGGTCGATGTCGGACACTGAACATTTGTTGTAGGCTGCCTTGTCTTCAACATTTCAGTGGTCGACAATCATATTTTTCTTTTTCGTGCTCCGGCGGAGCATTTTTTACTAGTAATGAATCTCAAATAAAAATGTTCATCTAAAAATCAATCATATGAGAATGAAACTTTGAGAAAAGAAAATTTCTGCTGAAATAAATATTTGCCTTAAAAACAATAGTAGAGAATGAAACTACTATTGAAAGACAAATATTCTATTGAGAAACTATGCACTTTAAAATAGACAGTGAGAAAAATACTCATGCAAAAAGATGAATATTCTGCTGAACAAATATTAAACCTCAATACACTCTGCATATTGGTTCAGCATTGCTGTTACCAATATACAGCAACACTGAATACTAGAGCTAATTAAAATATATTTATTAAAAAATATTAATTTTTCCTCACCTGTTGTTGGCTCAATATTATCAATATTTTCTCCAACTAATGTGGCTAAAGCTGTGGATTTACCTGCACCATTCAGACCCAAACAAAGAACTTCATATTGATCACGAACAACAACTAAAGGTCTATGACATCTCATCCATTGCCAACACTATAAACAGAAAAAATAAAATCATATTGAATAAAGCTATTATTAACTTTGGCCATTTTTACAAGTGAAAAAATTATACTATTAAAATTTATTTTTGTTATGCATAACTCTACAAATATAACTCTCATCATAAATGTTATTTTATGATATTAGTATTTTATACTTTATATTGTAGATTCCCTATTTATATGGTTTCATATTCCACTATTATAGAGATACAGGAATGTAAAAAATTTTTATGTAATATAAAAATTTTTATTTGTGCTGAATTTCCACAAAATGTAAATAAAAAAATTCATTAATAATAAAAATTCAGTGTTCATTTTCAGTTAGTAGGGCCATTCCAATTATTAAAATATTTAAATAGTTTCATACTGGTTTTTAAATAGTATATCAATAATTGAAGAGTGTGATCCCAAAACACGTTCAGTCCATTTTGTTCATTTTTTTATTTGATGCAAATATATACTCTTATTGAAGTCATTTATCTTATTAAAGACCAGTTTGTTCCCAAAACCGTGCTAATTGATATGTACAGGACACTTGAATTCTGCTTTGCTTTTGAAAACTTGCTCAGTCCAGAGAACAGTAATGAAACATCCACTAGAAAAAATCGTTTATTAATTAATAAGACAACGGAATGGCTAAAAAACGGAAATATTGTAATCACTAGAGATGATAAATTGGTAATTTTAAAAAGAGATTCCTATGGTAATTTTCTATGAAAACTCACTCAGTCCTTTGCGCATATGTAGAGTGTTTTCCTAATCCTGCCAGTAAAGCAGTAAAAACAAACTGCTATTACTGTTGGCAGTAAACTTGTTGTGGGAATTTTTGTCGTGTTTATTAAAGGTAAAATTGTTATATTGGTTATTAATTTTCATGCTAAAAGCTGTTGAAATGAAATCGTAACATTAAAAATTTAAGTTTCTTGGGACTTTTTTATCTATTGTTAAAAGGAATGTTATTTTTCTGAATTTTAGTAATTCCTAATTTGGAATGATTAAATACATATTATGGGGTCTTTCCCATGAGTATAGTGTAATCATGGGGAAGGCCCCAGAACTTCACTATGAAGTAATAAAAGTAAATGTTTGAATTTCCCCAAGAGTACGTACTTGTACATTTTTGGCCTACCTGCTATCTGTGGAGTGAGCAATGATAGATAATGAGACTTTTCAGGCAGAATGACAGAGATTACGAGTAAGAGTAACATTTATAACAGCATTTTTGCTGGTCAGTGATAATCTGTGAATAAGCACTAAAGTGTCGCGAAAATCGAATTTGTGGTTACAAATAAATTTTCCGGAATAAATCGAATACATGTATAGGATATTTTAATACTTTTAGAGGAAAAACTATAAATTTAGTTTTTCCTCTAATGAAGCTGTGAATAAGCACTAAAGTGTCGCAAAAATCGAATTTGTGGTTACAAATAAATTTTCAGGAATAAATCGAATACATGAATAGGATATTTTAATACTTTTAGAGGAAAAACTATAAATTTAGTTTTTCCTCTAATGAAGAATGAGTGCAATTGAAAACACATTCAGTCCTTGGACTTAGCAAGTTTCCATTAACACCATTATATTTAGTCATTGTGTATTTAAAACCTAATGATGACTGATTTCAAGATTTTACTGAGAAGTGCATGTATATGAATTAGAAACAGATATCTGGTAGTAGAAGAAGTGCATGTATATGAATTAGAAACAGATATCTGATAGTAAATAATCATTCACATAAGAAATACTTTCTCAATTCATATTTTGCTTCTCCTGAAAATTAACAAAAATGGACTGAATGTGTTTTGGGATCACACTCTTCAATTGTATAAGTGGCAAAATGAATTAATGTAAATTTTATTATACACTCATAATATTAATACTTGCAACTATGCTGCATGGTCCTGTTTGTGTACAGAATGTTGATAGTAGATTATGCTGTACTGGGTATTCTTTAATGGAATCATCAAATTATCATTAATCTTGAATTACATCATTGCTACAACTTTTAAATAGTTTAGTTTTAATTTTGGTTGTTAATGCATTTTAATTATTGTATAAAATAATAAGCATGATTATTGACTAGTGATAAATTAACTTTTATGCAATGATTTGTAGATATAGGAATATACAAGGTGTCCTAGAAGTGGACAATCAAATGAAATGAGATGATAGGAGAGGTCATTTCCAATCAAAATAACCATATATATACTTATCCAATTGCTGATGGTTCAAAATTTATTTATTTCAAAATTTGTTTTTCTTGAAATTGCTGCACAACAACTAAAATTATTTATTTATAAAAAAATATATGAGTTATTTGATTGATTTTTATTTTAAGTATGATCCTAAAGAGTAACTTTCTAATAAAAGCATTTTTATGAACTCTTGTTATTTTCAGTCAAATAATAAAAATGGCTTTTCTGAGCTCATTTCTAAAAAATTTGAATTCCAAAAGTATACAATCAAATGAAATAAACTGATGGGAGAGGTCAGTTTTAGGATTATTCAAAACAAAATTTTTTGCAATTAAGTCATGGTTATTAAAAAATACATTTTACAAAATTTTGAAAATTTAACCAGCAACCATAACTCTTGAAATTTTATAAAATGTATTTTTTAACAACCACGACTTAGGTGTAAAAAAATTTTGTTCTGAATAATCCTAAAAATGATCCTCTCTCATCATCTTACTTCATTTGATTCTCTTTTGGAATCCAAATTTTATAGAAAAAATGTGTTTAGGAAAGCATTTTTATTATTTGACTGAAAATAACAGAGTTCATAAAAATGCTTTTATTAGAAAATTACACTCCTTAGCAGAGCCAGATTTTCATTTTTGGGGGCCCTAGGATGAGCAAGGCTTTCGGGCCCCTAAAAATTCAAATCAGCTACGTCTAATTTTAAAGGATCCTTATAACTTATAAGGAACCTTCAAAATTTTACTTTCTATCTAACACTTTAATAAAAACTCAGTTTTTATTAGTAAAAGTTTATAAAAGTTGAAAACTGATTGATAATTTTGGGGCCCCTAAAATCGCGGGGCCCTAGGATGCGGCCTAGTTGGCCTATAGGTAAATCCGGCCCTGTTCTTTAGGATCATACTTAAAATAAAAAATCAACCAAATAACTCATATTTTTAAATAAAAAGATTATTTTTGTTGTTGCACAGCAATTTCAAAAAAAAAAAACAAATTTTAAAATAATTTTTGAACTATCAAAAATTGGATAACCATATATATGGTTATTTTGATTAGAAATGCCATCTCCAATCACTTTGCTTTGTTTGATCATCCATTTCTGGGACACCCTGTATATTACAACCATATCAGCAGTTAAATATTTTTAACAATAGCCCAGTCCTGCATTAAACAATTTATTCTTTACAAAAATATCACTTAATTTTCATATTTATGCTTAAATTGAGTCATAAATTTATCTAGACATTCTATTTATCAATATGTGTATTTAAAAATTTCCTAAATTTGATATATATGGATAGTTTTCAATTGACATGGAAATTTTTTTAACAAATTAACCACTTATGTAAAGGAACCTATGTTTTAAGTTTTAACATTTGCTATTGCTGAAGTAAGATTGCAGATGTCATTTGCTTATTTTCTATTCATTGAAAACAGATGTGATGGTTCCTTATCTTTCATATTTTAATGGTTTCTTATGAAAATTTTTATTTCAATTTGTGTCATTTTAGGATGTGGTGTGTTGTTAGAGAACACATTTCAAATACAATGTGGGGTCTGGATGTATTAAAATGCTTTTATAACCAATCTTGAAATATGTATATTTTGTTATTTATTCAAATAATATGCTGAAATATCAAATTGAGCCGATAATGTGATACTCATGGATTAAAAATGAATTTAAATTGTAAAATATAAACAAATCAGTTACTTGAAACTGCAATATTTGATTTGTGTGTGTATAATAGTTATTTATCTCAGTTAATGAGGCCTAAAACACTACGATTTGTACAAAAAAAAAAATTAAAGTTTTTATGGGAAACTTAGTGTGTTTGTATCATTTTATGATTTAACATTTTATTATTTTCTACAAATTAAATGTAACATACTGAAGCTTAATACAGAATATTGGCTTCAGAGATTTGGCAATACATGTTTCAATAATATTTTGAAAAAGTTTTGATACAAGTCCAATGAAAATGGCAGAGGTTGATAAAATGTTTTATTGTAAAGATCAAATCTGAATTGTATTTCCATTTTAATCGGATATAACATATATATATTAATATGTATAACTATAATTTAAACTTTTATGAAGATTAAATAGAATTTATTTATAAAATATTAATTAAAATTCACATTTGATGAATTTTAGTTGAAATTTTTATCTTCAGCAAAATATTCTGAACAGTAGTATAAAAAATATGTATATTATTGATATACGTAATGTTATTATGTTATCATCATTATTTTGTTATATAAATTTGTTAATAAGTGAAAAAAATAGATATTTACTTTTCTCAATCCAATTCTGCAAGCACTGAGTCCCAACTGAATATTTTCTACAACTTTAGGCATTTCTAATTCATAATATATCAATTTGAACGTTCCTTTAAGTTCATATTGTTAAAATAAACGTGTAAAAATCTGTATATATAATTTGTTTTTGTTGTTTTTTATCTTAATACTCTTCTGCATATTTGTTTACACCGCCTCGTCAGATTCTCATCCACCCTAACCAGAATTATTACATCATTGACAAAGATTCATAATATTTCCAATTAAGAATTTTACTTTAGAGTAAATTTATTCAATTTACCTAACATTTTATTACTTTAATTATAATTATGTTAATTTTAATCTAGAAAAATCATCTATTATTTTTTGGCAATATTAATTCGTATTTAAACTTTATTAAAAGGATTACTGAATTATAAAAATAAGCATCATAAATTACTTATGTATTTATTAAATTTATATAAAAATTTATAAAAAGATAAAAATAGTACAAGATGTTAATAATTTAAAAATATGCTATAGATTGGCTATTTTTCTTTTGTTAAGTTTTCTATAATAATAAAATTGAGTATCAGGAGCCACAGATATCCGTGATCAGAAGTTTGTTATTGAACCATCCACATCAACATCAGAAGAAAAAAAGGAACTGAAAATCCTTGTTATTGAGAAAAAAATATGCTATAGATTGGCTATTTTTCTTTTGTTAAGTTTTCTATACTGTAATAATAAAATTGAGTATCAGGAGCCACAGATATCCGTTATCAGAAGTTTGTTGTTGAACCATCCACATCAACATCAGAAGAAAAAAAGGAACTGAAAATCCTTGTTATTGAGATATTGCTTGTTCGTAGGACATTGTCGTATATAATCATCATACTGTATTTCACAACAACAAAATATTGGGAGTAAAGGCAAAAATCATGTCCTATGTGTTCATATTAACGTAAAGAAAAACTCTCTAAAGAGAGAGAGATTTATATAATGGCTAATTATTTCACTTTATCGAAGTAAGTATAGTTGCCTAAATTATTGGTACAACAGGAATAAAAATCTCAGCAGAAATTCAATTCTCTTTTATCTTATCCTCCTAATTAAAGTTTTTTGAGTTAAATAATGAAAGCCTCATATGGGACTGAGCTGCTTTTTTCAACTTATAAGTTGAAGCTCCAAATAACTTTTTTACTATTTTCTGCAAAACTTTTGGAGATAAATAATATAAACTATTTTAGATGTAACTTGATCTTATTCCGAATCGAATTCAATCAGTTTAAATAAGCTACTTAACTTTACGAAATTTTTTTCACTTCCAGTGATTTTTCAGTTCTCTAGCTTGACAGAACATCGATTTATTAAGTCTTTGTATTTCTTTTTATGCTATACATCCTATTGTTTCACATTCATTTTTTCACATTGAATAGTAATAATTAAGTATAGAACTATTAAAATCATCTTTGTCAATCAGTCAAAAGAGTTAAATGCAAACTGTATGATAAGTTATATATCCTTCATTAAACTTCAGGTAAAATAAATATAGAATTGTAAATCGTTGAAAACATTATCCAAGTTGATTTTACTTTTTTTAATAAGATATTCTGTATTAAAACTATTTGTTTTATTTTATTTAAATAATAGAATACTCCATAAGTTAAAAGCAGTTTTCTTTCAAACAAAATTACACAAATGCATTGCGTGAATTTAGTTCACACAATACATTTATTTTTATTTCATTGGCTCATAGCTTATTCATCATAAATTGAAAAATTAGTATCCAGGACTTTTTATGTGCATTGAATAATCCTAAATTTTTTAATGCTCACTTTTACAGGTTAAATAAATTAATTAACTTGTGAAAATTCTTAGTTTTTATGATTGATTATACTGTACAGCAGGGATGAGTAACCCATTTTTATGTAAGGACCACATTAAAACTTTTGAACTGATGCACTCCACACATGAGAAAAAAGAAAAAACAAAACAAAAAAAATGTGGGTAAATCACAATTATTTATTCGTATATGATTATAAATTAATATAGGTATGACTATATATTACTTATATACTTACTTAATGTGACTTCTGGAACTGATGTGAACATAATATATCCAAAAATATTTGATTGAATATTAGTCACTGCTAGTTTTAAATTATTTTTGAGATGTGAATCTGTTCCTTGTTTTACTTTTTACTAAACTCATTGCAGAAAAAACTGTTTACGTACATAAGTTGTAGAAAATAACTATATAATTTTTGTTACCTACTTCCTTAAATTGGGAAATTGGTTTTTTTTTATAAAAGTTATATAAAAATATATACAAAATTTTCCTTTAAAAGTATCTTTCAAATCTAAATTACTTTACAAGTCTATCATCTCCAATTGAAGTTCATTTGATGCATTTTCTATATTTACTCAAAAAGGTACTGTAAAAATCTGTATTTCATTTTCTCAGTTAAGAATTGTTTTGCTTTATTTATTTATTTTGTAATATTTTGTTTGATGCAGGCTACACAAAATATTAATGCAGGCCATCCCTGCTGTACAGGATAAATTCTTACAATTCGTGACTCATAAGCCTATGAACTAATGAAATAAGAAAAATAAACATGGGTTATATGAATTTGAGATTTGTTTAAAAGAAAACTGCTTTTACTTGAGTATTCTGTTATTTGATGCAGGCTACACAAAATATTAATGCAGGCCACGGGTTGCCCATCCCTGCTGTACAGGATAAATTCTTACAATTCATGACTCATAAGCCTATGAACTAATGAAATAAGAAAAATAAACATAGGTTATATGAATTTGAGATTTGTTTAAAAGAAAACTGCTTTTACTTGAGTATTCTGTTATTTCATTAAAATAAAGCAGAAATAGTTTTAAGTCTGATATATCATATTAGAAAAAGCAGAATCAACTTGAATATGCTTTCAACAATTTGGGATTCTATATAGATATACTTGAAATTTAACAAAGGATATATATGTTATCATACTATTTGTACTTAACTCTTTCAATTGATTGACAAAGATGATATTGTAATAGAATGTTTTACATATAAAGCAATGCAAAACCTTAAGTGTTCTGTCAATCTGAAGAATGGATAAATCATTGCCAAAATTATCTTTGAAAAATTTATACAATTTTTTAAAGATAAGTTATAGCTAATTTGAACTGATTGCATTTTATTTGAAATGATAAAATACATTTAAAATTGTTTAAATTATTTAATTATCTCAAAAAAATTTGCATAAACAATAAAAACACTATTTAGAGCTTCAATTTTAGGGTCCTATAACTTAAGATTGGGACCTCAGCCCTTATGAGATTTCACCATTGAACTCAAGAACCTTTAATTAGGGATAAAAGAAGAGTTAAATTTCAGCTGGGATTTATATTCCTTTCATATCAAATTACTTTTTGATTATTTTATAGATGCCTAGAATTCTTGGTCTGTTTAGAACAGACAGTGTGTTGAGTGTTTTAAATTATTTACAATTCTAGAAATTTAGAATTGTAAATAATTTAAAACACTCAACACACATTGAGTTGAGTACAAAATGTACTTGAACAGTACATTTTGTACTTGAACAGTCATTTTGTACTTGAACAATACATTTTGTACAGCTGTACAAAATGTACTGTTTATACTGATTCCATTAGTTAATTGAGGCAATTATAAAATTATTTTATAGATACCTAGAATTCTTGGTCTGTTTAGAACACAGTGTGTTGAGTGTTTTAAATTATTTACAATTCTACCATTACAGCTGTACAAAATGTACTGTTTATACTGATTCCATTAGTTAATTGAGGCAATAATAAATCAGAAATATAGCAATAACTATGTTCAAGAAATTGTGACAGCACATAACATGTTGTCCACTGGAACATTTACATTCAAATTTATGCCATGCTAATGTTCTACATAGGTGAATGAAACTGAATTCTTGCTTAGTGTGATTTGATCTTAAATGAAAATTTTCCAAAATGCTTATGTAGCAGAAGATATAACACTAAATAACTGGATTTATATCCAAACTCATTTTACAGAATGATTCTAAGTCATATAATGAAAATGATATTTGAAATGGCTTGTTTTTAAATGAAAATTTTCCAAAATGCTTATGTAGCAGAAGATATAACATTAAATAACTGGATTTATATCCAGACTCATTTTACAGAATGATTCTAAGTCATATAATGAAAATGATATTTGAAATGGCTTGTAGTACAGTCAAATCTGCCTTCAGTTCTCTTATGTAAAGATAGCTCTTTCAAGGTAGATAAAATTTTCACCTAATTACTTTAGTATTAGTATAGTGTCCCTATTTGCATACAGTTTAAAATATATTGCATATTGACTGCAAATGCTTCAGTAAGTCAAATGTTCTTGCTAATACTCAGATATGAGCCCTGGCTTCACTTAGAATTATTATATATTCAGTCATCAAATTGAATCATAACAGCTGCAAACAGAAACAAACTCTCAACATGTAATTCTACTGTTCTGTTATAGGGAGAGCAACAGTTTTACATTCAAATATTCAGTCATCAAATTGAATCATAACAGCTGCAAACTCTCAACATGTAATTCTACTGTTCTGTTATAGGGAGAGCAACAGTTTTACATTCTTACTAATTCTTAATGATTCAAAATTAGTGATCTGCATTTCTCATTTGTTAGGAATGAATTTTTAATTCTTCAGGACTAATTCATTTTAAAAATCAAATGTTTACTGTTTCAAGATATTTTATTTGAATATATGGTATAATAAAATTGCTGATTCATGCATTTTATTGCATGTCACATAGAGTGAATTTTTAAGTTTTTAAATATGTATACTATATTTTTGATAGTTTGGGATCTGCTCATTCATGGTTCTATATTCATTCAAGATTCAAGGCTGAAGTTAAGATCATCGACTTTGTAAAAAACTAGAATCATTTTCCCTGCAAATAACATATATAATGGTCTTAATTGTCAAAAACATTTATGATCTTTTGACAAATATAAACATATGCTGCCTGTAAATATTTCTTCCTTCCTGAATTGTCCCACATTTCAAAAAGATTGCTCACCCCCTATATAACAGTTAATTAAATGCAACCTCTGTAATATTTAATCTTTAACTATATATTATTTTTTTAAATAATAATCTTAATTAGATATTATATTTTGTTTGCAGAAGATTAATTATTACTTGAAATTATTTCAACAATGTTATTTGGACAATTAGTCATTGGTCCTCCTGGATCAGGAAAAACAACTTATTGTCAAGCTATGTCTGAATTCTTACAATCCTTGGGAAGAAAGGTGGCAATTATTAATATAGATCCAGCTAATGATGTTTTACCTTATAAACCTACAGTTAATATTTCTGAATTGATCACAGTGGAAGATGTTATGAGTTATTGTAATTTAGGACCCAATGGTGGCTTAATATATTGTATGGAATATTTAGAAAAGAATTTTGATTGGCTGTTGGGTGAAATAAACAAACTTTCTGATCATTATTTGCTTTTTGACTGTCCTGGTCAGGTAAGTTTTTTATTTTCTGTATTAATATTTAAATATTACTGTAAAATGATAAAAAATTCTGTTTTTTTATTTTAGGTCGAATTATATACACATCATAATTCTGTAAAAAATGTTGCTGCTAAACTCCAGAAAGAAGATTTAAGATTAGTTGCAATGCATTTGGTTGATTCTCATTATTGTAATGATCCAGCTAAATTTGTAGCTGTTCTTTTGACATCACTTTCAACTATGTTACAAGGTATTAAAATATAATTAAATTATTCTCTATAGATTATGTTTTACAATATGCAAAAGAGCACATTAAAAGTACAATACAAATAAATAATATAGAGATAGTCCTTGACTTACAATACAATAAAATTACAATCACTCATACTTATGATTATAAATGCAATTCACATGGGTAAAGGTCTGTTTACAATATTTTGATATATTGGAAGCATCCATTTTGTTTTGTTTATAACTTTATTTGTTCTGTGTTTATATTTTTAGCTTTGTTAGTAAAATTCCTTATAGAATATTGTATTTTGATATTATGAAATATTATATCAAAATATAATATTCATATTTATACAATGTTATCATCATTTATCAATTTAGAATTATAAAATAATAAATGCAATTTATTATTTTATAATTTCTAATTTTTATTAATATTAAATACAGTCAAACCCCGATAAGATGCCATCTGCCATCAGAAAAGTCTAAATAAATATTCCTTTTGGTATTATATTTGTTCTCATTAATCTGCCAGGAGCATGTAAGGTGACTTACATCCTGAAGTTCATCAGTACTGTATGTACAGTATTAAAAGCACTCTGGATTCATTTGTAACCAGTGGGTAGAAGAGATGGAGTTAACAATTAATCACATGACTCTTTAAGCCTGGTTCACACCTAGGTTGTAGAAAATTTAAGATCGTAGAACCAAATCGTTTCCATCGTTTATTGTGTACTTGTCAAATGAGGATACAGTACAGTTACTATGTACATTGTGTTTTACAGAGAACTCAGTCTCTACTTTGAGTTCTCTATAAACACAATGTACATCTTGATCAGAACAGCAGATGGACATGTTTTCTATATAGTACTGTACATATAAGATATGTATATTATACTGTAAAGTATACAGCTTTTTAAATTTAAGTTTGGATGCTAAATATAAATGGTACTGTATTTTATTAAATTTAATAAATTTGGAGTTCATTTTCATTTCTACATCACGCATGTGTTTTCGATAAACCGCCAACCCCGATTAGCCGCCAAAATTGTCCCCAGTTTTTAGAAATTATAAGTTTGGATGCTAAATATAAATGTACTGAATTTTATTAAATTTAATAAATTCAGAGTTCATTTTCATTTCTATACTAGTGTTTTCGATAAACTGCCAACTCTAATTAGCTGCAAAAATCATCCCTAAATGGGTGGTGGCATCTTATCGGGGTTTGACTGTAATTTAATTATACAATTGAGGTAAAGAAAAATAAATCATCTGATTTATCTTATGTAAAATTTCTTATAACTATAAATAATTAGTCTGATAAAAGAATTAAAGTTTTGATAAATTATTTAATTTTGATTAAAATTGTTTAATTATACATTGAAAATTGATCTTTTGTGCATGCATGTTCCACATTCTGATAAAATGTTTTTGTAAAATATTGCAAACATTAATGACCCAATTAATAATTCAACTAAATTGCAAATTTTTCAAAAATTTTATATAATAATTGTATTGTTAGCGAATGAATAGATTACGTTTTGAAATAAATACTCTTAAATTAATTTTTAAAATAATGAAATATTTTTGAAATATCTCATTAATTTTAAAACTATCTTCAAAAGATGACTTAGGCAGCAAATACAATGCAGAGAATAAAATACAGTAAGATTTTGATATCCATTATCATTTATTTTATCATCATCTATAATTTGTAACTTTCATAAAAAAAATAATTTGTTTAAATTTGCATTAATATTTTATTTTATATAATAATGAAATAGAAAATTCTTTTACATTTAATCTATATTTAACATTCCTATATTAATAACTACAGGGCTGAACTTAGAAATATCCATCCTATTAACAGGAAAATTGAAAATTGCTTAGCTTTTAATAATTTAAAAAAAAATTTTATAAAGTTAATCAGTTTTGACTAAGTCAAAACTAATTAACTTTATAAAGTTTAATGCTGATTAGTATAAATAAATTTTAAAAAAATGCAAAAAATTTCATGAAATTTGGTTTATTGTCAAAATATGGCATCTGAACTATGTACAGAATAGCAATTTGAAACATGACTGGAGTGAGGTTAAATGCAGGTGATTGATTGTAAACAAAAATTATTGTAAGTAATATTAATTAATTATCAAATTGGGAATAATTAGAAACATGTATTCAATTATGTTAGATGTTCATCTGATAAGATTATTAAAATTTTGATAAATTATTTTGTTTTAACTGATTGATTAATTATGCATTGAAAATTGATCTTTTGTGTGTATATGTACATCATTATTCCAAATAAGAAAATAAGTTTTTAGTAAACTATTGCAAACATTAATAATCAATAAGTAATTCACGATATACATTAACTTTCAAATACAAAAAAATAAAAATTGATTTCTTTGATACTTTATGTGCAGCAACTGTTATGAAAATGTTAAATCAATACTATAATTTCCATCTTTGTTTTATCATTTTTCTCACTTATAAAATAATTGTATAATTCCTTTTTGATTTTCTAGTATATGCTTGATATCTTTCTACATTAATGCTTTTATAGATAAATGATATAGTAATTGTTAAGGAATTCTGCTATTGCTTCATTTGATTTGTATTATTTTTGACTTCTTTTGTTGAATTTTTGTAATCCATTTTCTTAATTTGTCATTCTTTCAGTTCTGTTTCTAAGAAATTATCAAGATTCTATTGTATATCCAAATAGCATAATATATGCATATTTATATATGGAACACTGCAATTAATTCATATTTTTCTTTAATAATGATAAAATTAAGTGACAAAATTAAATTATTATTTTGCATTTTACAGTGGAACTACCTCATATCAATATTCTATCCAAAGGAGATATTATTGAAAGATACGGAAAATTGCATTATAATATTGATTACTATACAGAGGTTCTTGATCTTTCATATTTACTTGATAAATTAACAGTAAGTTATGAAAAATCTTTTGTTTTTAAATAAATTAGATTAGAATAAAAATAATAATCTGAATAAAACAAATAATAAACCATAAAATTTGAATCATATTTTAAGCTAACGTATTTTATAAAAGCAAGCGTTATGCAAATCTTTTAAAATAATGGTAATATGATTTCTTATGATAAATTCATAAATTTATTGACATTTTAAAATTCTAAACAATAAATTTTATTTTCTGAAGTTTTTTGTTTAGAAAAAAAATTTAAATATTTTGAATGATTTCTTATCAAAAGAAGTCTGCTTCTATAATTTATAACAAAAATTTAATATTAAATATAAAAAATATATCATTTTCTCTCAGATATTTATAGTAATTGAGTTTGATGTTTTTATGAATTAATTATATTTAATTCATAAAAACATTTTTTGACCATTTATTTGTTAAATAACGAAGGATGCCTCTGAAATTTGGATTTTAGTTCAAAGGGAATTCAAAGAAGAAAGTAGCTCATACAAATTGCCTTATTTAATATAGTGGTATTTGTTTATGCTTGTCTTCATATTTTCTTTTATTATGTTATATCAAAGAAAATAGAATATACAGGAAGGTAATATTACATAAACATAAATTACAGAATATAATTATCAAAATTTTAATATTAAAAATTAATTAAGAAATTCTATTTTAATTTTTAATAAAAAAAAGATGTATATTTTAAATTTCATTGAAATTTTTTATAAAAAATAAGATTACACTATAGATTTATTAATTTGGGGATTCACAGTAGTTATCTTAATATGAGGATCTAATCAACAGAATAAGAATTGTTAAGTTTTATAAAATTAAAAAATAAATATCTCAATACAAAGTAAATATTCATACATAAAGAAATATTATGAATTATATTATATAACAAACTTTGCCTATGACATCAAACATTCAGCAAAATAGAAATCAATTCTAGGCAAAATTTATACAATCTTTGAATAGCAAAGATTCATACCTCCCACAAAAAATGAATTAAGCTTTGATGACTAGTCAGTTTCTGATATTTTGATATAAATATAAAAATAAGATTTTGAAAATTCAAAACATCTCATAAGAATATTATTATTATATATAATAAATAATGATTAATACTTTGAATAGCTAAGTTATATAAGTTAAGTAATTTTTCATTAAGCTTTGATGACTAGTCATCAGTTTCTGATATTTTGATATAAATATAAAAATAAGATTTTGAAAATTCAAAACATCTCATAAGAATATTATTATTATATATAATAAATAATGATTAATACTTTGAATAGCTAAGTTATATAAGTTAAGTAATTTTTTATTTTGTAAGTTTATTGCCTTCAGCTGTATTATATTGGGTTGTTCGGAAAGTAATTTCATTTTTTCCATGAAAATGTACGACAATTTTTTTATAGTATATAAATATTTTATTTAATTATATATTGACCATTTTGGTCCAACACATGTTGCCTTCTTTCTGGTAGTAGCATGATTCCATGCTCATAGAATTTCTGACCTTTTCTTGCAAAAAATTGAAACAAGTGATTTTTGACATTCTCATTTAAACTAAGTGTTTTGCAGTGTAAAGAATTTTGTAAAGACCGGATTAAGTAATAATTGGAAGGTACCA
>AYEL01079361.1:0-28047 GCA_000484575.1 Olivierus martensii
TTTAATATATTCATTTTTTATCCAATCATAATTCAACATTTACTTAGGGAATTGTAAAATCCAAATAATTGTAACTAGTCAAATTCCCCCTATTATTTTGTCTGTTAATTAAAAAAAATTCATTTTTTATTATTTTTTAAAATTTGTCTTTTTCCTGTGATGACTATATTGTTTGAGAGCTATATAGATTTATTCTGAACTTATATTTATATGCACAAAACAAACAAAAATAATAATAATTAATTCTTTAAAAGTATGAAATAATGATGCAATTTAATTATTTTTTGTGTGTAAATTACAAACAGTAATCAAATATATACCAAAACGTTTTCAAACCGTTATACTCATATAAATACGAAATTGACAAAGAAGTTTGCATTTCTGAAAATGAAGAGCAAAAGGAACTTTCAACGAATTTTCTCAAAACAAATTTAGCCACTTATGGAAATTATGGATCAGTTTATACAAAATGATGCAAATTTTAATAGAAGTTCAGAGGCAAAATGAAGTGCGATGTCTAGCTATCGACACTTGCTTTCTGAACGAAAGCAATATATGTATATGTATATATGTATATAATTACATATGTAATGTAATTATATATGTATATAATTATATATGTATATAATTTATAAATAAACAAATATATATAATTTATATTTGTTTATTTATAAATATACAAATATACAAATAAAAATACTCTTCAGACTGAATAAAACACTGCTAAAAGCATCACATCAATTAATTTTTAAATAAATTGAATTTGTTTAAATTATTATGAAAAAAAAAAAAGAAAAACATTATACAACATATACTGTATATAGTTTACCTGTAGGACAAATTAAATAATAACTGTTTTGATACAATGCATACAAACAATATATATTGTATTACAATAGTTATGTTATGTATGATAACATTACTAATGATAAATATAATATTAATAGTGAATTAACATTTTGACCATATCTGTAAAATACAGTGTAACCTTGTTATCTCGAACCTTGATATGTGGAAAAAAAATTTTCTGTGCATTTTTGGCATTAAACCAATGTAACTTCAATAGTTATCTCGAAGTATTTTCTTCAAAACCCTCGCTATCTCGAATGATTTATAATTTTTGTGCTAGAAAAATGAAAAATCCTTATGAATTTTCTCTAACTTTTGGAGTCTAAACAAATGATTTAAATTTAATTTAGACAAAAGAACATAAATGTGCTAACAATAATCAGAATAGAAACTTTTTTGTGCATACTCTGACTACTGAACATGTCATGCAGTAGTTTCATTTTCTAAGTTTCACTTCTAATTGTTGATAGGTTTTTGTCAGTATGATGGTGATTTATCAGTGATATTTTCAACCTTTGGTTTATACTTAATATATTTTTATTAATTATATATTTTTAACCTTTGGTTTAGTGAGATTTGAGATATCAAGGTTCTACTGTATACAATTTGACTTTGGCTATATTTAGCATTATGCCTATTGAGTTTTCCCTGTTAGTCTTAAATATAATTTATTAGATATTCTTCTATAAACTGTCAGCTATAATTTGATATAACTGTTTTTCTTCTGAAAATGATATTTAAATTTTTTCTTAATGTACTAAGAAAATTTTATATAGGAAAATGTGTAAATGTATAGGATTATTGTAAAATTTCATTTAATCTATATATTAAGAATATTAATTTGTAGGCATTTCTCTTGTAATTTAAATTCAATGCATTTTAGTAAAAAAATTGCAAATTATAAATAATAGAAAAATTCATCATAATTTTAAATAATTTAAGTCATTTTGAAAATTTCTAATGCAATTCAGATTATTTAAAATTATGATGTGTATTCTTTTTTCCAATCTTCAAAATTAAAAATTTTGAAATCTGGAAAATGTTACAGCATATCCTGTTTAAAATATTTTATTTTATGAAATAAAAAAAATTTTAATGTAAATAGAATTTTAAAATAATAATGACTTTATTTCTAATTTGTAGAAAAAGAAAAGTATGATGCATTTAGTTCAAGCTGCTGATAAAGCAAATGGCTATGTTTTTGGGCAAAATGAAGAAAGAAATATTCAAAAATTACTTTCTTCTGCTATGGGTGCAGATTATAATGATATGGAGATTCTGGAGACGTGAAAAACAAAAGGAAACTTCATGAACTATTCTTAATTTGTAGTTCACAATAAAAAATTAAGCTAATTTTTATTTGTAATTTAATTCTAAATAAAATTCAATTTTTATTATTAAATAACCAATATTATTAGTGTTTTGATACCATTTTAAAACTCTATATTACACCACAAGAAAAGGTGCATCATCTTGATTCAATAAAACTCCTTTATTTATCCAGAAACAGATTCTGATTACAATGTAAATCATGGTTTGACAGATGGCCGACAGACATTTTATTGATGCACTTTTGACTGAATGGATATTGGGTCAATGGGCATTTGGCCTAAATGGACATACTATATAGTTTTTTAATTTTATTTTTATTTCTTCCTTTTTTTATTTTTCTCTATTATTTGTTGTTTTTGTTATTTTTATTTATTCTTTGTAATATAGTTGCTTTATGAAACAAACAATAATAACCAACCTCATCCTATTTTGATCATGCATAATAGAAAATGTATTTGGCACTATTAATGTATTTTTGCATTACAATAGCAATATATGATAAAATTTGAAGTTATCAAGTGTGCACATCTGACATCATTGTTAAACTTATTTCCCATAGGATAATGTGAAAAATGTTCCAGATAGAGATGACCCTTTTCCAAGGTCAATGGAAAAAAAGGAATCTCTATCAAGACTACATAAGGTTGCCTTGCTTGGGATGAAGAATGGTGATAGATCATGGCTTGATGTCATCAGGAGCCCTTGTAGTGGCTTTCCTATTGAAAATCAAGAAAAAAATAACTGGAAGACTTATTATTTCTTGAAAAAATAAGCATTTTAAAAATTTTTTATGTTTTTTTAAAATTTATATAGAAAAAGTTACAGGATCAATGAAAAAAGAGCCATTTATTAAGTAAAAATTAAATAACTTATAAATTAATGGAAGAGGAAATACTTCTAATAAAAAATTACTTTTATTAATTTGTTTTAATTAATTTGTTGTTTTATTATATTTTTTTTTGTTAAGTTAAATGAATGTATAAACTTACTTATAAATGTTATAAGTTGATAATATGTATCAACTTATTATCAAAATTATATTTATTTAAAATAATAATTACAGAAATGGTTAAATTATACCCTCTAATAAAATCTAAAATCTAATTTCATATATGGACTATTCATTATGAAAGTGGTGCAAGTCCATTTTTTCTTGTGTCAAGATATTTAACTTTTTGCATTTCAAATTAATTGAAAAATACTGTTAAAGTCTAACAAGTTTGTCCTATTCTATAAATTTAAATATATATAAATTCATTATATAAATGATTTTTATAAGAATTAACTAAACTAAATATTGTTTTTTGTGCTATAAATGGACTTACATAATTTTCATAATTATTAAATTGTTCAAATCAATAAATTTTAATTATTTAAATTTCAATTTCACTTGAATTAAACTTTGTTTTAGTTTGGTTTTGTTTATAAATAAGAACAAGACACAAAATACTATTGTTTAATCTCAATATATATTTATTTATAAGTTTAACATTAGATTGCTTTTCATTTTGGATCATTATGTGGAACGGTTTTGAAATATTCATGATATGTAGGAGGTATGTAAGGCAATAACTACATTATATTCTTATATTTTTTTGATGTAATGGGTTTAGCATTTTCAAATAAAGGTGTTAATATAATATTTCCAAACCTCAGAGATCTTTTTCACCTGGTTTGTGATAGATCTGGAGTTTTAAATTCTGTCTCCTTCATCGATGTTTTATACAAAATAGTATATCATCTGCTGATTTTACTTTGTTTTTATAATGTGATATTTCAATGAGAATTGAGAATGAAAAATAACAATTTAAATTTTAGTAGGTTCACAGCAATAAGTATATTGTGTAATTGTATTTAGACATCTTGTTCACACATTTCTGTATATGAAGTATAATGTTCGAGAGTGCAGCGGTCATGATTAGATTTTTTTTATAAATGTAGATTTTCATAGTACATGACAAGTATAATTGTAAAATGCCCTAATTTTACTCCTTACCTTAGCCAGTGTTTAATTAGACTATGAGAAATAAACTTGCACCACTTTCATAATAAATGATTATGCTGTTTTGTTTACTAACAAATTTTTGATTGACCAAAGCATATGGAAATTTTAATATATAAACTATAAATTGTTTATAAATAAAAGTTTACTGTAAATTATATCTAAATTATTGTTTTCTCAATTTTTTCCAAAAATGGACTTATATTATTTTCATAATAAACAGTCCATATAGTAATAAAAAATTTCAAGTCCATTCAAGTATTTCTATTAAATAGGAGTAATTATTTGAGATATTGAAAATATAAAAATGAATAATACTGACTTTCAAACTGTACAAGCTAAGGATATGTGAAATTAATAAACTAAAACAATAATCCATTGAGAAAACTATCATAAAAATCATTCAGCACTATGGCAGGAGATAAACAAATGTAAATAATTCACTAAAAAACTTTAAAATAAAGAAGCACTTTCGATTTATTACAATCCTTTTCAGCTTCCATAAATAGAATAACAAATTCTTAAACAACGCACGTACAATTTGAAAGTTGGTTACTATGGAAACATATTAGAAATTACAATAAATATATTTTCTTCTTTAAAATCTTTAGATTTTGGTTTAAATTGTAATAATCATAGGTATAATCAAATACATCAATATACACCATATATATAATTTTTGCAATAAAATATTTTACTCAAATAATATAAATTCTATTAGATTTTATAAAATCCACTATTCCTAGACTATGAAATTTTTAATATTTATTCAAATTGAAAAATTCTTAATATAAATAATCTAATGGATATTAATTATATACATTTTAGTTTATTCAAAGTAATACTAATGTTTAATATGTTTAAAGAACTTCAAATAAAAATAAACTCTCGTGAATAAATTTATTAAAACTCCACTCATCTATATATTATCTATGCACATGAAATTAGATTCATTTTATTTTTATTTTTGTTTTAAAAAACATGTTTGTTATTTATCTTTCAATCATCCTTCCTTAATTATATAAATAAATCTTTCCAATATTTCAGAAACAACATTTAGATAAAAGTATTATTTTATAAAACTACAATAATATGATAGTTATCTATGAAAGCATATAATATTGATTTATTTCATATTTCTTTCTAATCTAATCTATATATTTAGTATAGACTACTATCTATTAAAAGCTATTAAATCTAAGATTATTGCAAATTTGTCACAATGAGCCTGTAATTCACTACTGCATACAATTTAAGCTCATAAAACTGATTATGAGTAAAAAACTCAATCAGTTTTATAATGCTATTATACTATTACTAGCAAGGGTGCCCAATGTTGCTTGGAAATTTCAGTAGGCCTATATAATATAGTTTCTGTGACAACTATTGTCATAAAAATATTGTCACTTTTGCTAGTAACTACTAGCAAGGGTGCCCAATGTTGCTTGGAAATTTCAATATATAATATAGTTTCTGTGACAACTATTGTCATAAAAATATTGTCACTTTTGCTAGTAATAAAAAAATTTTAATTATTCTATGTTAATTTTTAGGTTATATTAGTATGAATTAAGAGGCAACATCACATGGATACTTTTGGCAGCAGCCACTTTTACAGCCTAACACAGGCTAGCCAATACACATGGTGGACTCAACCTGAAGTTGAAGGAATGCTTGTTCAAAGCATAACTACCATTTGCCTATATATTTCATTTATTGTAGCATTTGGAATCAATTAGCTTTTTGTGTCCAATTTTACCATTGATTTTACCAATTGATTTAAATAGTATATTATGTCATGATGATGATATTATAGCAGCAATGGAACATCATAATGACATCACTATTGTTAGTCATTGTGATGTCATACAACAAAACTATTATGACACCATATACCGTTATGCCACCAGTGATGTCATGCCAGTGACTCTATGTTGTTATCCTGAATTCAAGCATCAGCCTGAAGAATTTAAATGAGGACCTTTTCATTGACATCCCATAATTCCCCATGCCCTAGGGCAATATTGACTCAGGTATCCTATGTTACCCATAGGGTTGTAGGAAGTCTCAGACTCAACCTGAAGTTGAAGGAATGCTTGTTCAAAGCATAACTACCATTTGCCTATATATTTCATTTATTGTAGCATTTGGAATCAATTAGCTTTTTGTGTCCAATTTTACCATTAATTTTACCAATTGATTTAAATAGTATATTATGTCATGATGATGATATTATAGCAGCAATGGAACATCATAATGACATCACTACTGTTAGTTATTGTGATGTCATACAACAAAACTATTATGACATCATATACCATTATGCCACCAGTGATGTCATGCCAGTGACTCTGTTGTTATCCTGAATTCAAGCATCACCCTGAAGAATTTAAATGAGGGCCTTTTCATTGACATCCCAAAATTCCCCACGCCCTAGGGCAATATTGACTCAGGTATCCTATGTTACCCATAGGGTTGTAGGAAGTCTCTAGACTAAGTTTGGTCCCAAGCTATTAAATAGTACAGAAGCTTTTCTGGAACATACCTACATTCAGTAGACTGACATTATGTTGTGGTGATGTCATGAGATATGACAGTATATCATCATCATTTATTGTTAAATCATTGTGATGTCACATATAATGATTGTTTTGTGATGTCATCCTGAATTTGAACAAAATTTTGAAGAATTTATATATGGTATTCTTCTTGTCAATCCAAAATGTCTCCCTTGGGGCATTTCACAAATTTCAAGTTCCTAGCATGTCTGGAAGTGGCCAAATAATTTGTGCAAAGTTGTTCTTAATAATTCTATTATTCTTAATTTAAAAGTAGGAAATTTTCAAACTGCAATTAATTTAGTTTTATCTTACTGTCCATAAATTGGTTAAAAATGTTTTTGAAATTGATCAGATTGATAAATGGTATTTATTATAAATTATTATTGAAAAGTCTTTGGATTTATTTTCATACTTAATGTGTAAAAATGTTGAAAATTATTTCAAAATCTTTGAATTTAAAGATATGCATTGTTAATATTCAATAACAAATTCAGTTAATAAACAGAATTATCCTGATTTTGAAAGTTAAAATCAAACTACCATTATTCAACAAGTAATGAAGAAATGAAAGAAAAATATGTACAGATATGACTTATAATCTGAATAGTTCAAATCATCCAGTTCATAAATTGAAAATATCATATATCTATAGATTGCCATTATCATTATTCATTATAGCACAATACAGCATCATAATAAATTTAATGAATAAAAAACTAAAAGAATTAGATATAACATGCATGTAGCTGCATTGTATAGGGATTTATAATGCATGATCTTCATTAACCAATCACAGGGCTTACCAACTGCATTATGGTCATAAGTTGAGGATTATTTGCATTTAAATAATTTTATGAAATTTTTGTTTATTTTTTGTGATATGATTTATATCAACTGGAGCTACTGAAATTTTAAATTACTGTGGAATATATGAAAGTTTCCATTTAAAAATATTTTATTGAGAATCCATATACCATGTTGTCCTTTACCTATGAACATAATGCATTCCTGAAGTTTGTTTCCAAGCAAAAAGTTTGCAAATTTATTCTTATATTACTGAAAATACAATATATACTAAATTATGTAATTTTTATTATTGATATTAGACCAAATTAGTTGATCCAGAATCTATGAAATTCCACCATTTTTGTAAAACTGTGCTAATATACAGATGCTACATAGTTTTAAATTTGCTACTAATTATTTCACTATTATAATTTTTTAATTTTTATACAACTTTAAAATTTTCAAAAATTTGAAAATAAAAATGGCATGTTTGTATGTACAAATAGTTTTTAATTCAGATATTCATGAACAGAGGAATTTTTATAAGGATAAATTTATTTATTCATATATAAAGCATTCATTTACATACTTAGTAGACAATATCAACATTCCTTACTATAATTCAGGTAAATTCCAAATAAACTATTGTTTCAACTATAGTAATTCTGCTTCTTTTATTTAATAAATAATAATAATAAAAATGACCATTATAGCCATTGTTGTTGTTATTTATTTTTATCAAATTTACTTTAATAACCATATTTTATCCATAACTATAATTTAAAGCTACTTTTATATTTTATCAACTTAAACATTTCCTGGTCCCATGATGTTCAGATATAAAAATAAATAATTTAATCATAGAAATATTTTTATGTTATTATGCAGATCTCTTTATTGCATTTTTCAGTTTAAATAAATTATATAAAGAGTTATAAATAAACACTTAGTATTCTCCCTGAATGGAAAGTGGCGTCAAAAAAAGAAAAAAAGTTATAAATAAAATAATTACAGTAGGTCCTTGATTTATACAGTTTCAACTTGTGTGATTTTGCATTTAATATTTATTTAATTCCATATATCATAATTAATTTTAGATTTTATGCTAAAGTATTACAGTAAGTCCCCAACTTACTCAGTTAATTTATCCAAAAGTTTTCTGTATAAATCAAAAACCATTTAAGTCCGTAGTGCTTAAATTGAATATATATGATTGAATGCTTTAGCAAACAGAATGGCCAAATGAATGGCCATTTGAATACACTTTAAACATGGAAACTTGTGTGATTTCAAAGATATGAGAATGTACAGGTCTTTTTATTTTTGTTGAATGTCTATAAAATGCAAATGAAAATTTCATTAAACAATTTACCTTTTTTATAGAAATATCACTTATGGCCTTAAATTTTCTTTTTCCATGTTTAAAGTGTATTCAAATGGCCATTCATTTGGCCATTCTGTTTGCTAAAGCATTTAATCATATATATTCAATTTAAGCACTACAGGACTTAAATGGTTTTTGATTTATACAGAAAATTTTTGGATAAATTAACTGAGTAAGTTGGGGACTTACTGTAATACTTTAGCATAAAATCTAAAATTAATTATGATATATGGAATTAAATAAATATTAAATGCAATATATACTATCTTCTCTTCAGAGTATTGCAACTGTTCAAAAAAAAAATCTATTCTTTTAGAAAACAAAGATAACCTTGAAGACTAGCATGAATAAAACTAATCTTTCATGACAATTTAGTCTTCTATATCCAAATAATGCATATTTTATAAAATATCACTATTGAATACATTGAATTAACATTTTGTGAATATAAAAAAATCAACATATTTTTCACTTTTCATTATAACAGATATTCTCTTGTTTTTAAAGTAATTTTTGAAACAGATATTTTGTAAAAGTATTACCTGTTGATTAAATATGTTTTATGAAATTATGATTTTTATGTTTTGCAAAACATGAATTCATATGAATTCCACAATTTCAGAAAGGTAAGAAACAAGACCAATTAGATTTAGCATTATGATAAATAAATTGCTAGAATATAAAAATTTTACCATTTCTAATAAAATAGGAATTTTTATAAATTAGAAATATATAAAAAAATTAACTTGGAAAGTTAATTAATATATATAAATAAAACTAATTTTTATCTGGTAAAGAGCATAACAATATTGCATAACATAAAATTTTGTGTAAATATTTATTTCATTCTTTCAGTATACTGCATACAATATATATAAATTTTAAAGAATAGAATTAAAATTTTAAATTGTAAGCATGAATAAAACTAATCTTTCATGACAATTTAGTCTTCTATATCCAAATAATGCATATTTTATAAAATATCACTATTGAATACATTGAATTAACATTTTGTGAATATAAAAAAAAATCAACATATTTTTCACTTTTCATTATAACAGATATTCTCTTGTTTTTAAAGTAATTTTTGAAACAGATATTTTGTAAAAGTATTACCTGTTGATTAAATATGTTTTATGAAATTATGATTTTAATGTTTTGAGAAACATGAATTCATATGAATTCCACATTTCAGAAAGGTAAGAAACAAGACCAATTAGATTTAGCATTATGATAAATAAATTGTCATATGTTTTGCAAAACATGAATTCATATGAATTCCACAATTTCAGAAAGGTAAGAAACAAGACCAATTAGATTTAGCATTATGATAAATAAATTGCTAGAATATAAAAATTTTACCATTTCTAATAAAATAGGAATTTTTATAAATTAGAAATATATAAAAAAATTAACTTGGAAAGTTAATTAATATATATAAATAAAACTAATTTTTATCTGGTAAAGAGCATAATAATATTGCATAACATACAATTTTGTGTAAATATTTATTTCATTCAATTCTTTTAGTATACTGCATACAATATATATAAATTTTAAAGAATAGAATTAAAATTTTAAATTGTTTGTTATTTAATTTTGAATAATAACTGTTATAAATTTGTTAATTTTTATCTGCTTGTAAAAACTAAATGATAAAAGTTAATCATAAATTGCAATTTTAACAAACTAATATTTTAGTAAAAGAAATTCTATTAAAAAATAGTCAATTCAATATTCTTTCAAAGAATTTAGCAGATTATTGAGAAATATAGAATATTTATATCAAAAAATACATATCCAATAAATAGTAAATATACAAAATTTTCTCAATTTTCATTTAACAGCATAAGAAAAATATTTAATTTGTATTTTATTATTTTCTTTTAGAATAATATATATAATATTTACAACTAAATATATATTTATATCTGTTCTAGTTTTATCATTAGAATTTATAACAATAAATTAAATAACTTAAATAAGATATTAAAAATTTATATTAACTAAAATGATACAAAGCTCTATAATTTACAATGTAAAATTTAATTTCTATATAAATTTATTTATATTTGCTGTTGACCAATCACCATCACCACCATCAATGGAGATTTTGATTTTTTCAACATGACAACCATGACCAACAGGAGTCAACTTGACTACTGTATGGACAGGCACTTCCACTTGTGGAATTTCTTCTGTAGTGTTAAAAAGAAAGTTAACAGAATATTATGGTGGGCAATTAAATTCCTTTTCATATAAATTTTTAAATAAAACTAATTTCAAATATTTTTAAAAATATCTGGAGACTAGTAGCATGCAATTTTTCTTAAAGCAGATATTTCTAAATCTACTCTAAAAACTACTTTCTCTAGTTTTTTTCTAATAACTAAAACTACATTATTATTGATTTTATACGAAAAAATAAGTGTACCTGCATTTTTATCCAAGAAATATGCAAGAAGACATCTTAAAATAGCTTGATGAGCAACTACTAACACATTTTCTTGTCTTTCAAGTTCCTATTCAAATAATACAATATTCACATTAATTTATTTTGAAAATAATACAAAAATCCAAAAATAAATTTAATATTTAATGTATATTTTAATAACAAAGTGTTTCTCAATTATTTATAAAAAAAGTGAGAAGCTTGAATACTTAAAAAGCACAGATAAACCAAAATCTTTATTTTCACAATTTTTGGTAATATATGCTAGTCAACTTATTTTTGCATTTAGCAAAACTATTTATAGATATCTAAAAACATTGAGAATATATCCATAAATAATAAAAAATATATAAGTTTATATATATTTTTAATTCTACTATTAAGATATGCTTATCATATGTTATTTAAATATTAAATGTGAGTAGAATTTAAATTTCAAACTTCAATTTTGGTTAAATATAATTGCAGACAGAATATAAGAATGAAAGACAGCTTTATTTTTTTTTATCTGAATAGCTACATGATATTTTTTATAATATACCTTTAGAATAAAATTATAATATTTTTATTTAAAAATCCTGTTAAGTTCTATAACAGATATGTATATTTTCTCAAAAAGATTAGTTTTTTCAATTTTATTATTTAAGTATATATTATGAATTTATTATTATGATTCATTTTGTAATTTTAGAACTATAATTAATCACTGAATTATAAAATTATTATTATTCTAAGTAAATTTTTAAATATATAATATTAGTAATAAATGATTACTTTTGGCATGAGTTAAAAAATTAATGCTGTCAAAGGATTTATTTAGTGTTGAACATTGAACATCAATGTTTTGGTACTGATGTTCGATGTTTTTCTGTTTATGTGATAGAATTACATTTAGGTTAAGTAATATTATATAATATTTCAGCAATGTTTTTATATCAATGTTTGATGTTTTTGACATCGATGTTTAGAAGTCGATGTTTTGGTATCGATGTTCAATGTTTTTCTGTTTATGTGATAGAATTACATTTAGGTTAAGTAATATTATATAATATTTTTATAAATGAAATTTTTTATAATGGTGATGATTTTATTGTAATTTTTTAGTTTTGCATTAGGAAAATCTAACAATTCATCTGGCAATATCGATTTAGCACTTACATTTGTCACGTGAGATGCATTATTATCGTCATTTAATTAATATTCGAAACGCTTTCGGTTTCTTTTTTATTTCAAAGTATTTATGCCTTTGTATCTCAGTAAGTATGCCTCCGAAAACATTTCTTGGCAACATTTTGCTAAAAATAAAAGTAATTCTGCAACTTGCATATATTATTCAAAAGAACTGAAAAGTAGTGGTAATACCACAAATTTAAGGTATTATCTTGAAAGCAAACATCCATAATTTCTTGGAATTCAGAAAGACTTGCAGAAGGAATAAAAATGTTATCAAGACACTGACGAAGCATCATCTACACAACTTCTCCCAGGAAAACAAAGAAATATTATCAAGGCACTGATGAATCATCATCTACACAACCTCTCCCAGGAAAACAAAGAAATTTCTGAGACGTTTAGGAGCATTGAGGAATTCAAATCAAGTGAATCTGCAGAAAATAAGATAATCAAGTTCTTATATTTATGGTGTGTAAAGATAATAAGCCATTGAGTATTTAGATCGTGAAGGTTTTCAACATTTCGTAAAGACAATGGCATCTTTGTACAAAATTCCTTCTCGACCAACGATTAATTCCAATAAATATAGTAATATGGTATCCATAATAAAACAACAGCTCAAACAGAAATTTTGCTTATTATATGTCTAAATATTGTCCATAGTATTTAGATATATAATGTTTATCAACTGATTTATAAACAAACATCCAGAAGAGGAGTTATATTACTTTGACTGTCCACTTTATAGATGAAGAAGAAAAACTATGCAATGTAGAATTGGATGTTTTTATATTGGAAGAATGGTATTATAGCGAGTATGTAGCTAATAAACTAAAGCAGTTGATAAAATATTGGGAAATAGATGAAGAATATGTCAATGCAGCTACTGACAATGCACACAAAAAAAAAACATCGATGTTTTTGGGACCGATGTTTTCTAACATCGATGTTACCTTTCGATGGATTTATCGATGTTAAACATCGATGTTTTTCTATCGATGTTCAACACTAGATCTATTCTATATTTTCTTCTTCAATCCAAGATATCAATAATTTTCACTAATTTCAAATTAAAAATTTTGAACTCAAATTTTTATAAAATTAAAAAAATATCTATAAATAATATATCACTGAACATAAACTACAAAAAATAGGAATTTTTTCAGTAAAAAATGTACACAATAATTGATTTAATATGTATATTATCAATTTATATTTGCATAAAAAACAAAAACAGCCAGAATGATAATGATAAAATCTAATATAATCTGAAAGACAGAAGTTTTATATTATACTAGAAGGATTCTGCCCTCTGACCCAAAAGGCTGTCAAATCCCCATTTCAATCATTCTGCCATGTTTGATACTTATCACCTCAATTTTATCACCTTTAGTTATGGCAAACACTAGACTAGGATAACAAAAAAAATAATTAAAATACTTTACAAAATTATTTATAAAACTTCTTTCCAAACATTCTTTATCATTTTTTCTAGGTACTGAATATTAATATCTTCCTTTGATTGACATCTTGATAATGATACCCACAATTATTATATGAATAACTTTGCTAAATTTTGTCAAAACTTTGTCCTTGATTTATTGATTGTAATTATAAAAAGTTAAAACTATAGTGGGTGATCAGTTAACGAACAGTTCGGATAACGAACACTTTTTGAAAGATTTTTATGTTCGGTTTAAAAACACGTCACAGAACTAACTGTGAGACCCGTGGACTGACGGAAAGACAGGTCAGCCAGATGGCTGTGTGGTAAAGCTGTGGCTTACCATTCTGGAGGATCTGGGGGGGACCCGCAGACTGACGGAAAGACAGGTTAGCCAAATGGCTGTGTGGTAAAGCTGTGGCTTACCATTCTGGAGGATCCGGTGGTCCCACTCCTCCAATTTTTCTGGAGGAATCCGGGCCTGGCCCGTTAAAACCCATCCTTCAATCTTTCGGTTGACCCCATCACGGGTGTTGGTAAGCCTGTGATGATGGTGGCTCTATAAGTGGCTGCCGCCAGATAAAAATATTTCATGAGGATATTTCGGCTTAACTAACCTAACAGAATGACAGGCTTAGGCCTTGCATGTTCGTGAACTTATGGGCAAGGATGGAAGAACAGTAGTTTTTCCCAAATAAAATGAACTCGGAGACAACGTAAAACAAATCAAAGATTTATTAAAGAAGGTAAGAGAGAGATTTTACAATTTTTTGGTCTTAGAATGGCACCCATACAAGTTTTGAAGTCAACAGGCTTGGGGATCTGTATACCATAACAATACTATTAATCACTTCCGAAAAATCCTGAAGGAGAAAGAAAAGCAATCGAAATTGGACAGATTATTATTATATGAATAACTTTGCTAAATTTTGTCAAAACTATAGTGGGTGATCAGTTAACGAACACTTTTTTGAAAGATTTTTATGTTCGGTTAACGAACACTTCACAGAACAAACTGTGGGACATGCGGACTGACAGAATGACAGATCAGCCGGATGGCTGAATTATATAATTTTTTATTTATGTTTTTTTTGGATCTCCAGAATGAATTAATCAAATTCCCATAAAAACCTATGGTAAATCGATGATTGGTTAACAAACTATTTGGATAACGAACATTTTCTTGGAACAGATTATGTTTGTTAACCGATCAACCACTATATTGAAAATTGTAGTTTATGTAATATAAATGGTAATCTACTAGCAGAAGTATTGACAGAGTTTAATTTATTTGTGGAAGAAATACAACTTCTCTAGCATGATCACCGTCAAAGTTTATTGGAAACTGAATGTTTATATAAATTAATCTAAATGTAAACTATTACAAATTAACCAAGATAGCACATTTGTCCTTTCAAAATAAATGCTTTTCTTTCAAATTATCTCTGATATTCTTTAGAAGATTTTTTTTTGTGAAATTGGACATAACAGTAAAAATAATGTTGGTAGAGATTTAAAAGTTAAAACTATTACAAATTAACCAAGATAGCACATTTGTCCTTTCAAAACAAATGCTTTTCTTTCTAAATTCTCTCTGACATTCTTTAGAAGATTTTTTTTTGTGAAATTGGACATAACAGTAAAAATAATGTTGGTAGATGACATTATAAAAATAAAACAGGATTTAAAAGTTTTACTACTTGAATTAAAACTATAAAAAATTAAAAGTTTTATTATTTAAAAGTTAAAAAAGTTAAAGCTATAAAAAACACGTTTTCATCACTCATTTTGCTGTATAGAAATGTTGATATATGGCAGTTGGAAACACATTTCCATGACACAATTAATTTTATACTTAATGAGAATATATGATTTTTAATAGCCTATTTATTTAAAAAATTAAAAATAAAGCAAATTAAAATGTTATTTACCATTATAACAGGTTCCAATCTTGCTACAACATCTTCATATGACTAAAATTAAATTTTTTTTTTTCAATATCAATATCACATTTTTATTTAAATAGAATAATAAATATGAAATAAAATTAACATATTAGTTATTTTATAGAAATGAAATTATATTTGCATTAAAAAAAACCAAAATTTTGTTATTTAAACTATATAAATTCCCAATTTATCTACACTAATTTTTATTTAATATTTTATAAACAATTTTAACAACTAATATAACTTTTGATAGCAGTTTAATATATTGAATATATTCATTAACATGATTAATAAATATAGTCTGAACAATGAAAATAGTATATAAATCCAAAAATCCTCTTATAGAATATTTTGGAAGTAAACTGTAATTCTAATAATTATACAGATATCCCTCAATTTGCAAAGATTATTGGGACCCTAAAAATTATTCATTAAGTGAAAATTCATAAATCACAAATTCATATAAAAATTTTTAATTGATTTTTGGATACAAAAAAATTATCTCCATTTTTATATATTGATGCTAAATCACTCCAAAAGCATTAATATAAATATAATTTTAGATGCTGTAATACAATAGTTTTTGATAATTATTACCTATTTAGCCTATTTCTTGCCATTGGATTTTGAATTTCAGAGTTGCTAACTGCCAAGTGATCTTTAATCATAATACAGCTATAAACATGCCAATCATTGTGATTTTACTTAGTTTTTATTAGCTAAAAATTATAAAATTTTCATCAAATATTGCTTTAAATTTATGTAATTCCCAAAAATCTTCATTTTGCTGAATTATTGGCCAAAATAAATTCAATTTTCTGCATGTTAGTATTAATGTTTTTAATTCTATTTGTTAAAAATTCATAAATTATAGATTTTATTATGGTAATTATTTTAATAAAACTAATAACACAAAATAAATTTATTTAAACAATTACATTAATTATATTTAGCATATTCCAACAGAACAATAAATCATCATCATAGTTCACATTTATTTATTGTTAAAAATTACTTATTGTTAAAACTATAGATAATAGTTTATAATTGTTATAAACTATTATATCTCTATAGTTTTTAACAATAAGATAATCATTATTATATGAAGTTAAATAGTTTTATATAGTTATAAACCATTAAAACAGTAGTAATTACATTATGGATACTTATATCAGTATATACCAAGCATCAGATTTGATACCAGATCCTTTAGTGAAAGCAAAAGTGAATGTTGTCTTAAAATCAATGATACACATAATAAATTTGATATATTTGATATAATCAGTGAAGGAAATGAGCAAGAAAATCATTGATTTAAACGAATTACAATGAATAATTGATTGACAATAAAATAGTTTCTTCCAAAAACTGAAAATTATTTTCACAGAAGTAAAAATGTGATATAAATTAATGTTCTTTGTTAAATCGAAAATTCATAACTCAAGGAATATTTACATAAATCTGAGCTAAAGTACCACCATTTATTATTTTAATTATTAATTAAACAAATTTGCCATAAAGTAATTAATAACTATAATTTAATAACTTTAATTTAAACTAATTTCCTAAAATAAAAATTCATCCTGGCATGGAGTAAATACTGCAATATCTTGACAATTAAACTATTAAGGTATAAAAAATTAAGGTAATCCCTAAATTAAGGTATTATCCCTATTAAAGGATAATTAAAGTATTTTCACTTCAAGAAAGTTTGCAGTGTTCAAGTTTGAAGTTATCAGACAAAGTAAACAAATCACTACTGCCAAGCTATTTAATAAATATTCCACTACAGGGATTTTTAGCTTGATTCCTTTGCTTTGGATTCCTCTAATTAATTTATAATATAAATAAAAAATATATATACTAATACAAAAAAATACCATATTTCTTCACATAATAATCACAAATTTTATGCCTAATTTTTATGGAAAAAGTTGCATTTGATCATTATGCAAAGAATAAATACTATAGAAAGAAAAAATAAAAACCAGTGAATTGCTTAAAAATTATTTATTATTGAATTGTATTATATAGTTTAATCCATATTTTATTATATACATAAAATAATGCTTATTCTTATGCAGAGCACAAGAGTATTAAATTCCATTAAAAACAATCAAACTATAATGAAGATACACAAGACTTTTAATATAAATATATTTGAAAAACAATGTGCCATATAAAATATTCTTATGCAGAGTACAAGAGTATTAAATTCCATTAAAAACAATCAAACTGTAATGAAGATACACAAGACTTTTAATATAAATATATTTGAAAAACAATGTGCCATATAATAATATAAAATTTTCTCTAATTTTTTCTGAATATATAACAGTATGATAGTGAGGGAAAGGGGGTCTAAAGTATCCTGCAATTCTTCAAAAGATTCAGACATAGGGCAGAGATATCGCCATAACAAGATATGGTAAAACAACTGTTCTAGTAACAATGTATATATATATATATCTGGACATGTTTTGTATATATGTGGAGACGTGCCATGACCGACTGAGTCGGAATGCACGATAATTGTCAGGAATTTAATATTTGTATTTTTTTCTTTCCTCTTATAAAAATATTTAATTCTGAATAATTAATCTGGACATGTTTTGTATATATGTGGAGACGCGCCATGACCGACGGAGTCAGAATGCACGATAATTGTCGGGAATTTAATATTTGTATTTTTTTCTTTCCTCTTATAAAAATATTTAATTCTGAATAATTAAAATGTTGATAATCATCTCCCAAGTGAGAAGGATACTATCGACAATCATTAAAAGTTAAACCAGTCAAATCATTAAAAGTTTATCTTACAAACACGAAATAAAAGTTGTTTTCGTTAAAGGAAATAAAACTTTATCTGAGTTTTGCATCCACACAAAATTAGGAAAAAGAAGCTAGATCAACACGGGACATTTCTAATTATCGGCCGAATACGCCCCCTTGCAGGAAATCCCTGACCGACACAACGGACATTTTCTTGATAGATGGCATTTTTCAGAGAAGGAGGGAGGCAGAGGAAACCGAGAGGAGCCAGTCTCCTTGGATTTAGTTAGTCAGTTGAGTCTCCGCCACGAAAAGGAGTAGTCGCCTTCTCCTCTTGTTTGAAGACCCACCTGGAAAAGCCATCCGAGGCAGATCATCAAGAAGCTAACCTCAACGAACGAAAGATTGTGCATCGACCGATAAACTGTTGAACTGAGACAAAGTTAAGACTGAATTAGACATCTTCACCAAAGGAAGTAGAGAATTCTCCTGTATTCTGTTCAAGCCAAAATATCAAAGGTATTTATTCTCCTTGGGTGATTTATATAACTAACAACTTGTAAAGAACTCTCTCTCAAAATAAACATGTTAATAATTGTTAAAGTTGTTACTGAGTCAGTTCTGTGTCAGAGCACTTCGTCATTCTCCCATCCGACCTACGCAAAGCCCACAACTGCTCAAAAGATTAATTCCTGATCTGTCAACATAAATCCCGTAAAGCTCCACCTGGCGATCTCACATATATATAAAATATCCAGATGAAAAGATAATGAGTGCAATAAAATGAAAACAGTAGGCCAGAGGTAATTTTGACAATTTTTTTTGGTGTGTGTGTGTGTGTGTGTGTGTGTGTGTGTGTGTGTGTGTGTGTGTGTGTGTGTGTGTGTGTGTGAGAAAAATTTTTTTTGTGTGTGTGTGTAAGGCAGTCATTAATGTATGCCATATTCACATCATGTCAGAATGATGTCATACAGTATTCAAACAGAATATTCAAAAGTGTAGGCAGAACATTTATTTTCTGTCAAATCGTAAAACAATGACATTTTTGTGATTGCAAATTCTTAAAAATAAGAGCAATGTGCAATGAATGATATCATTTCTCACAGTTAAAGGATCCATCCCTATTGAAATTCACTGTCAATTGTTTGCAGTTTATGGAAATTATTGCTGTCCATACATAACTGTACATAAATGGTGGACTTGTTTTTAAAGATGGTTATGAAAACTTGGAAGATGATGCATACCTAGGTCAAGCAAATGTCATAATCACTACACTGCTCATAGCTGCTGTAGATGAGCTTATTAAGACTGATTGTTGTGTAAGATCTTGCAACATCTCCAAGTCACCATCAAAAACAAGTAGCCAAGATTGTTGAGCAATGGAGTAGTGTTTGGAGTAGTGTTTTTGCGTGACAATGCCTGCATACACATATCATATGAAACAACAACATTGCATCATATAAGTTCAAATAGGAAATGCTGGAATACTCTGCATACAGATCTGATTTATTGCAATGCAATTTATACTTGTTTGGTCACTAAAGAAAGAGCTAAAAAAAAAGCATTTTCAGTTGGATGATGGAAGCTAATCATGGGAAGACAGAGTTCCAACCAAAGGAATTTATGAATAGGAAATCCACCTCCTTGGAGCTCAAAAAAAGCATTTTCAGTTGGATGATGGAAGTTAATCATGGGAAGACAGAGTTCCAACCAAAGGAATTTATGAATAGGAAATCCACCTCCTTCCTAATCAATGAGGCTAGTTGCATTCAAGCTTATGGCAATTACTTTTAAATCTGACTTTTTGTGAATGAACTGCAACTAGTATTACCTTTTTATTTGGACACATCTTATACATACAAATGTGCAGAGGGTAAGGAAAAAGGAAAATGGAAATGGTAGATAAGGGAAGTGCAACATCACTAGCAAATTTTTGAAATTATCAATACTAAGCCTAATAGAGCAATTCTGCAACATTTTCAAAATCTGGCTTGGCCAGGTCTTTTACCAGAAAGATAAATTCAGAAATAATAACTAATCTAATATTAAACCAGAACTTCACAGTTGTTAGACAAACTCATGAAAAAGTGTTAGAATGAAATGACAAAAATGCATTAATATTCTTACAAATTATAGATTTAATAAATACCCAAAGCAAGTAATGTAAGTAAAAAATAATAATAATTTATTAAATCTAAAAACATTTACAAAATGCTAATAAGATTTATTGAAAACAATAATATAGCAACAAATAAGTTAATAAAATATAACTTGTTTAATTATCAAGAAAATAACCAAAAGCAACAATAAAGTTAAACAATAATCCAATTATCAACAAAGCATTAAATTAATTTTATTACCGATCTTTCCACTTATGCTACAACAAAATATCTGGTCAATTGACAATTCAAAAATATTGTTAAATCTTGTGATGATTTTAATTCACATAACCTCAACTACATCAAAGTCTGTCTTCATTTTAAGTAAGCAATTTACATGATTGCTTTCATTCAAGTTCATTTATATAAATCTATCAGACAATTTCTATTTTTCTTCTCTCAGAATATCATTGGCAATCAAATCATTCATCTTTACAATTATTACAATTTAACATTATAATATTTACAATTCCACTGAAAAGAGATACTTCTTTAACTCTATTATGATATCCTAATTATGCAGTAATTTTATTCAGATTGGATGGCACTACTACAGGTATTGTTGAAGATGAAAACATTTTATTTCTTTTTGCCATTTTTGAAAAGATTGAGTTGGGAATATAAGTATTTTTACCATTAACTAAATAAAATATCTACTAAATAAATATAGGAAAGATTTGGATTTGATCCTTCACAACTGAACTGCAAACTTCTCTCTTATTTCCAAGGTTGCAGAGTCAGATGCAAATGATCTGACTCCACCTTTTAAAAAAAATCTGATTCCGACTTATTAACTAAATAAAATACCTACTAAATAAATATAGGAAAGATTTGGATTTGATCCTTCACAATTGAACTGCAAACTTCTCTCTTATTTCCAGGGTTGCAGAGTCAGATGCAAATGATCTGACTCCACCTTTTAAAAAAAATCTGATTCAGACTCCCTAAAATTTGTAAGATCTGACTCTGACTCCACCCAAAAACTTCCAACTCTAAAACCCAAGGTTGCAGAATCAGATGGCAAATGATCCAACTCTGACTCCCTAAAATTTATAGGGTCAGACTCCAACTCCTGACAGTTTACAATTCTGATTCAGACTTAATCCAAAAACCTCCGACTCCCCGACTCTGCAACCCTGCTTATTTTACAGTGCTATTTCTGCACAGACTCCCTAAAATTTGTAAGATCTGACTCTGACTCCACCCAAAAACTTCCAACTCTAAAACCCAAGGTTGCAGAATCAGATGGCAAATGATCCAACTCTGACTCCCCAAAATTTATAAGGTCAGACTCCAACTCCTGACAGTTTACAATTCTGATTCAGACTTAACCCAAAAACCTCCGACTCCCCGACTCTGCAACCCTGCTTATTTTACAGTGCTATTTCTGCATTCAAAACAAAGTTGATCTAATAATACTCAAAAGCCTTTTAGCAGTCAAAAGATTTTATTCAGGAATGTTTTCAATGCACTTGGCGTCTTCCTCAGCTGTTACAAAAGACTCGAGTCTTATTGTAGCAGCTGAGGAAGATGCCAAGTGCATTGAAAACATTCCTGAATAAAATCTTTTGACTGCTTCCTCATCTGTTACAAAAGATGTCTTTCTCAGCTGTTACAAAAGACTCGAGTCTTGTTGTAGCAGCTGAGGAAAATGCCAAGTGCATTGAAAACATTCCTGAATAAAATTGGCATTTTCTCAGCTGTTACAGACTCGAGTCTTGTTATAGCAGCTGAGGAAAATGCCAAGTGCATTGAAAACATTCCTGAATAAAATATTTTGACTGCTAAAGGGCTTTTGAGTATTATTATTTTTTGTTTTGTGTTTAGTGCAGTCTCATTGAACTTTTATTACAAAGTTGATCTTGTCCAGAACAAAAAAATGATTACTTGCCATGTGAATCTTTACAATAAAATTTTTAAGAATGTACAATTTAAATAAATATATCAGCCTGTATTAAGGTATCATATAGTTATAATTTTAATTTTAATATTTTTCTCTAGAAAATGTTTAATATTTAATCAACATTTGTCTCTTTATTCATCCTTTTAATATTCCTTTGTTATACAAGGGAAATAATTAAATATCTAATTACAACTAGCGAATTAGCAGGAATTATTATACTCACAGACAAATTGCTTTAATAAATTCATACTAGTGCTTTCGGAATTCTTGTATTCCCTCTTCAGCTTTACACAACAAAAAAAATATTCTATTCTAATTTGTTGACATTTAAATTTAAAATTGTAACATAATTATTAAAATAATTATAACATGTGCCACAAACTGATTTTCTTATTTAATTTTAAAAAGTTTTTAAAAGTTAAATTGTTATTAAATACAATAAAACAAAATTTTTAATGAATCTTCAGTGATAAATTAGTTTAAACAAAACTTCCATGCACTACTCAGTTCTCCTGGATCTAAAATGTTGATAGGTTTAATCGGTTGTTTTCTCTTTTTTTAATATAGCAAGAGATTCTTCCCACATTCCTATATGTGGATTTTCTTGTGTCGTAATGATTTTTGCATTATCCTAATTTATATCCAGATTACTGTCTAAAGCTCTTTGTACCATAGTAGTAGTGGCTTTTCCTTTTTCTATGTCATATTTATGTTCTGAAATTTTTAGGAAGAATGCATGAAGTGTGCTTTATATATAGTTGTTCTTGTTGTAAATCCATGTCTCTATATTCTATTTGATATACAACCAGGACTTGTTTTTTGTCTTTGTGTAAAGCTGAAGAGGGAATACAAGAACTCCGAAAGTGCTACTTTGAATTTATTAAAGCAATTTGTCTGTGAGTATAATAATTCTTGCTAATTGGCTAGTTGTAATTAAATAAGTTAAAATAAGCAGTGAAAGAACATTTAGATAATTAAATATCTATGATACTTGAGATTGCTTGATTGCTAAATTTAGTTTCACTTTTGCCTTAAGGGAGGAAACTATAATCATTTTTTTAAATTTCTGAAATAAAATTATTTCAAAAATGACTCCTTTCTTTTTAACCTTCTATCTACAAAAAGATAGATGCATACACAAACATATACAAGAAATATATATTGTAATCATTACACTAGAGGCCCTACTTTGGTTTGTAACACTGCTGAAAATTTAATACTGGCAGTTCAAAACAGTGTCCTTTCATTAATTTATTGACAGCTGGGTTAACATAAATTTTCCCTAAAATTAATTTATAATAAAGAAAATGAAAATTTAGCAAGCACAACATGAAATATTAATTTATAGGTTTGATTTTTGTTTTTTTCTTTCTTTTTAAATGTTTAAATAAATGCAAAAATAATATTTGCAATCATATCTTAATAAACATTATTGTAACTTCTGAATTTATTTTTCAGTTAGCATAGTTGCATCCCATAATATTCACATTAAGCATCATATACATAATTTATACATAATTTTCAATTAATATAATAATTTATTATTATATTAATACATTGCAATCATATGTTAATAAACATTATTGTAACTTCTGAATTTATTTTTCAGTTCGCTTAGTTGCATCCCATAATATTCACACTAAGCATCATACACATAATTTTACATAATTTATAGATAATTTTCAATTAATATAATAATTTATTATTATATTAATTGAAATTAGTTAATAATAATAGGAAATGAAAATTTTAAACAACAGGAATGAATTTATAAATTAGATAGGGTACCCAGCATTGCTTGGGAATGTCAGGTACATAATAATTTATTTGATAATTCTTACTCCATCATGATATTGGACACCCTGGCTAGTTAATAATAATAGGAAATGAAAATTTTAAACAACAGGAATGAATTTATAAATTAGATTAGTGTGAATTAAGTAATCAAATCACATGGTATACTTTTGTTGGTGGCCATTTTTAGAGCTACCAGAGGCTGACTAACACCTATGGTACAGTCTATTGTAAGAGTGAAAGAGAATTTTCAAAGACAGATCAAATATCCATGAATTTATAAACTTTTTGGATAAGCTTAGAAGTATCATTTTACCATATATAATTCATTTATTATAGTATTTGGAATATATTAGCCAATCGTGATGATGTCACGTCATTACAGTAATAACATCACAGGGATGTCACTCATTGTCACATCATGGCATCGCATCATTGCATTTTACTAGTTTTATATGCTGAAAATGGCAACCAAAATTGATAACATTCCTTTCTTCTTATGAATAAATTTAAACTATTACCCTATTATTTGTTCTTGAAATTTATATAAATTCTGCATTATCATTGATTTAGTGCATGAACTCATTAAATAAGAATTCAATTATTTTAATGTATATACATTGATAAATTTTTCTTCTTTCTTCCTCAATATATTTTCTTTTTAACATTTGGCACTAATGACCATCAGAAATTCTGCAATTCAATTGTCTACACCTGTCATTAGAGCCAATGTTAAGAATAAAATTCACTTAGTAATTTCTTGAATGAATAGAAAATAAAATGTTAATAAGTTCTTTCACTAAGCCAATATTATGATTATTCAGAATATAAACAACTATATAAATTGTTAAACTGTTATTATTTAATGTTTTAATTAATTTTAGTTTTGATATTGTTAATGTTAGAAAGATGATAAAATGATGATATAAATTTATCTCTACTGATGAACTATTATATTTTCTACATTCATTATATTTACAACAATATTAATAATCTTACTCTATTGATAATTTTAAAATTAATGTTTATGAAAAATATATTTTACAGAGAAAATTAATAATAATAATTGCCTCTCCTCTTGGATATCTATAATGAAATTTATCTTGATCTCTAGCAATAAACTCTTTAGGATACTTCTGTTTAATTTCTTCATAAGTCATTTCTTCACAAATTCCCTGAAATTAATTTATTTTCCTTCATTATTTAAATAAATAGAATCATATATTAAAATTGTTAATCAAAAAATTTATTTTAATAATAATTTAAAAATTTTTCCAAATTTGATTTTGTTAAGATCGGAAATTGCATTTTATATGCTGAAGATGGCAACCAAAATTGATAACATTCCTTTCTTCTTATGAATAAATTTAAACTATTACCCGTAGTTCTGATATTTTTTTAGAAGAGCCATCTTATATAGCACAGAAGAAGAGGACTTGAGGAAAGAAATAGATTATATTATGAGAAAAGGAGAGAACCATGGTTATACTAGGCTGTTCCTAAGGAGCATATATAGGAATGTGAGGATGAGCCTAGATGGAGGAACATATAATATAATTACCTTTGTGTTAAGAAGTTAGCAAAAACCAAGAAGAAGAAGATTGCAAATCTGAGAGCCCCTACCCTGTTTGATGTCTTGAGAAATGATAAAGACCCACGTACTACCATGGAGAGAACAGGTGTGTATAAAATACCAGTTGTAAATTCGACTACACAGCAGCAAGTGGCATATATAGGTCTCACATCCAGAATCTTAAAGCAAAGAATTAATGAGCACAAGAAGGATATAAGTAAAGGAAATCTGTCCACTGCCCTAGCGATAGAAACCTATGACTACACAGCAGCAAGCGGCATATATAGGTCTCACATCCAGAATCTTAAAGCAAAGAATTAACGAGCACAAGAAGGATATAAGTAAAGGAAATCTGTCCACTGCCCTAGCGATAGAAGCCTACAATAATGACCTGAATGTTAACTGGGAGGATACTAGCATATTAAGAAACATTAAGAATGTCAGACATGCTTATATTGCGGAGGCCTTAGATATAGATATAGGCCATAGGAAGGAAAGACTATTAAATGAGAAAACAAATATGTTACCAAGTGCTTGGCGATATGCGGTGCAATCTATGTGATTATTTATTGAAATCATCTTATTTATAATTATGTTTGTTTGTTTGTTAATTTGTTTGCTACTTAGCATATCATTCACCATACAGTTTAATGATAATGTAACTATGGAAACTCCTTTGTTTATTTGCTGTATTTTAACTAAGAACTTTAGAACTTTATGAATTTGAAATCTTAGCTGTTAATGTTCCAGAATTCAGAAGACAGATTATAGAGCCTGAAGAGGGTATATGGAATTATACTGAAAACGTTTGCTAGTAATGCATAGGAGTGATACTCAACTGCAAATAGTGCTGTACTCTAAGTAAGTTTTATGAGTTTAAGCAGTTTTTTATGATATGTAAATATTTTTTATTTTTATTGTATTTATGTGTGAAATAGGTAATTTAAAAAAAATTATACATGTGCATAAGGTAGCACTGTAGCTTAACTAATGAAAATTTAGAATCAGTCTTGCATTTGGCTACTACAAATGTCAAACCCAAGGATGATCAAACCTAACAAAAAAAATTGTTAAACCAATACAATGCCATGCACCAAATTAAAATTTCTTTGTTTACTTTTAATTATGTTTCTTTGTAACATGTAATTAATAAATATATGATATGATGTTTATAACTTTCATGGTATTTTTGGTGGTCCTCCCGTAAGTCACGGTGAATCTATGTAGACCTTGGTCTTAAGAAATTTGTGCATTCCTGTTCTATTGGAATATGCTGAATATAACCATTGTAATTGTTTATATAAGTGAATTTATTTATCTTGTGTTTGTTATGTATTTTTTAGTTTTATTAATATAATTATCATAGTAAGATCTATAATTAATGAGTTTTTAGAAAATACAATTAAAAACATCAATACTAGCATCTAGAAAATTGAAATTATTTTTGCCAATAATTTAATAGAATGAAGATTTTTGAAAATTACATAAATTTAAGGCAATATTTGATGAAAATTTTTGTGATTTTAACTAATTATTAAAATCACAATGATTGGAATGCATATATGCCTTAAACTTAAATTCAAAGATCATTTGACACTTAATAGATCTAAATTTAAATGACATGAAATAGGGTAAATAGGTAATAATTATCATAAATTATTTTTTTTATATTAATGCTTTTGGAATGCTTTAACAGCAATAGATAAAATGGTGATCACTTTTTGGTATTCAAGAATCAATTAAAAATTTTTACATTGGAATTAGTAGGAAATGAGTTTATACCCTTTTCAACGAAAGAAGAACTTTCAAGGCCAAATTTGATGATCAACGAGTCTTTTCAGTTAGGGTTAACGATAAGCGATACGATGTAAAATGGATGGCAATAGAGAATTTATCATCATTTTCGATTTGATG
>AYEL01079362.1:0-32714 GCA_000484575.1 Olivierus martensii
ATATATATTTTTTTTTTTTCATTATTTAATTTTAGGTAAACTTCAGACCTTGGATAAACTACTATGGCAATTGAAAAGTGAAGGACATAGAGTATTAATTTTTACTCAAATGACAAGAATGCTTGATGTTTTTGAACAGTTTTTAAATCATCATGGTCATACTTATTTGAGGCTAGATGGAGCTACTAGAGTTGATCAAAGACAAGTAATTAATATTACTTATTATTAAACCTTCTTTATAAAAAAAATTGTTTATAGTCTGGTCCAAATAAATTAATTAAAAGGATTTAAAAAATAATAATTTCATGGGTAATGTTTAAAAATAATTGGTAAAAATGTTTTCTATAAATTTAGAGTGTTTTTTAAAATAGTAAAGTTTGCATATTTAAAACTTTGCTATTTTTTGAGAGAGAGAATGTGGTTTTCAGACGTTCTGTTTTGATCAGACTACATTCAACTATTGACTCAATTTTATTCTTTTTAATAAACCATTTCATCTGAATTATTCTTTATTCTATGAAATGATTTATTGTTCTTGAAATCAATTAAAGCACTAAATGTAGGAGATGAAAAAACAATTTGTTTGGAAAACGTTTTCGGCTATTCAATATCATCATCAATCAAACATATATAATAAATTCTATTAGTAGAACAAAATTTAAAAATACAAATTGCAGTAAAAATTATCAAAAAATTAAATATAAATGTATAAATATCAAATTTAGTAAATAAAGAATAAGAATGATGATAAAAATATACAAAATAAATGAATAACCAGAATAAAACTTTGCAGCACTTAAGCAAGGTTAATTTTTTATTTTGGTAAAGCACTTTCGGACTACATTCAAGTCCCTCATCAGTACCAGCTTCTCCGAACAAACATTTAAATATAAAGAATTCCGCTACAGTTTACATGCATTTAGAACGTCAGAATACTAGAACATTAGATTCAAATATTTAAACAACAAGTTATATATACGTCTGACTGTACTTGAATATAAATAAGATTAGTATACCTAATTTTATATTTAAAATTAAGTATACTAATCTTATTTATATTCAAAATTAGGTATACTAATCTTATTTATATTCAAGTACAGTCAGACGTATATATAACTTGTTGTTTAAATATTTGAATCTAATGTTCTAGTATTCTGACGTTCTAAATGCATGTAAACTGTAGCGGAATTCTTTATATTTAAATGTTTGTTCGGAGAAGCTGGTACTGATGAGGGACTTGAATGTAGTCCGAAAGTGCTTTACCAAAATAAAAAATTAACCTTGCTTAAGTGCTGCAAAGTTTTATTCTGGTTTACATGAAGCAAGAGGTGTTTATAAGGTTATAAATGAATAAATAAAATACAAATAAAAATGTTAAGTTGGGATCGTGAAGTTTCCTGAATAAGCCATTTCCACGCTGAAGGTATAAGAATGGGGTTGTTCTTATTAATAGCGGTGGAATTATATTGACATTTCTCGATTTCAATAGCTTTGTATACGTAACCTTCGTATTCGTCAGGAATGCGTTTTATAAGTGTGGCATTACTCCAATCGATGTCTAAATTATGTTCGAGGAAATGTTTAGTAAGAGCTGTGGTGGTATTCTGATAACGTAGGCTTTGTTTGTGTTCTTTGATCCTAGTTTTAAGATTGCGGGATGTATAGCCTAAGTATGATTCCTCCTTGTTGAGATTTAGATTTTTGAGGAGATTTTATAAACCACTGGCTGGTTGATAGAGGGCGTATTATCTTTGTTGTTACCCAGCAAGTTGAGGACTGCATGTTTGCATTCAAAGGCGAGTTTACGTCCAATGCAACACTCAATCGTTTTACTTAAATTCCTGAGAGTGGTGGTAGATTGGAGTTTACTGTAAGCGCTATTTTGCGAAGGAGAGATTTTATTTAACTTCTTTTTAATTTGTTGTAGGATTTTGATTAGGACTTTTGTTTTGTATCCATGAGATATGCCATGTCTTATAATAAATGCAATTTCTTTGCACCAATCTATGTAATGAGTGTTATGTGTGAATGTGCATTTGAATAATGCTCTAAAGGCAGCCATTTTATGGCTCCAGGCATCAGGTGAAGTAGCAGGGATGAATATAGGCATGTAAGAAGGTTTCCTGTACACAATTGTGGAATATTCTGCATTGACGATGTTAATATTTATATCAAGATAGTGAATGTATGAATGGATACTTTGGTCTAGTTTAATATGTAAGCCAAGGAAAGTATTGCTAAGGGCTTTGACGATTTCATTGTTGTGTTCTTCACCATCCCAGATTATTAAAACGTCATCAATATACCATTTGTAGAGTTTAATGTGTGGGAGAAACAAGTGCAGAACTTGCTTTTCTATGAGTGGAATGGATAATTCTGCGAGGATAGCTCCCATTGGGCTGCCCATAGGCACACCTTTATTATTAAATGTTTATCGCTGAGCCAGCAAAACTTTATAAGAAACTATCCATAAAACTGCAAATTGCAGTCAAAACTCGAATTCTTAAGAGATTGTGACTTGAACAAGGTTATTCTATGAGTATCTTCAGATTCAAGCTTCCTGGCAATCAGAAAAAAATCGAACCTAACACTAAGAGAATTTGCTTTAAAAGATCTATCACAGAAGTGCAACGTGCTATCTTCAGAATTGAGCATGATACCGATAATCTCCATACTACCTGTAATCGACTTTATCCTATTGACCTAGCTAGTGTAAAAGCCAACATTAGATGGATCACATCACATCTGCATCCTCAACTCAAAGAAACTTGTGGAAAAAGCTACTTTGGATATTTAAGAAACAGCTTTCTGCTAGATCCAGTACATCTTCACATAAAATTCAAATGTACACTTCACTCTGCGATATTTCATTACCTGCCTATGTAAAGGTAACGTTAGACAAAGGTCCTTCTATTTTTTTTTTTTTTTTTATAATCATCATCTGACATTCTTTTTTTCATAGTCCTGATATAGCACACATGAATATAGTATTTCCTCATATGACACACTATATTCCTTCATTATATAAAGTCCTAAACACAATGTTGTTTCTGGATTTGAATTTCTCAAGCTATTCCACACTTGTATTAAAAGCACCTTCTACTTTTAACAGACTAGTAAAAGTTTATAGTTTTTTATATAGAATTATATTGTTTACACAAATTTATATTTCTTTTGTATGATTTAAACCATTTTAAAAGGGCTGATTCAACATTAAGGAGGGCACATTTTTAGTCTTGCATTTTGGATTGACACTTGACTTGTCTTTTCAGAATAGTGTTCTTATTCTTCAAAATAGTACATAGCACATTGGATGAAATGCTGTATTTTTTCTCCATTAGAGTTTTTTCTTTAAGTTTGAATTTCTTTCAAAATCTCTGATTAAATTTACTTTTTACTTCAAATTAAAAATAATTCAGTTTTCTCTTTGACATCTTAAAACTCTTAATTTAACAACTCAAAATTTTAAATTACTTTTCGCTTTAACTAATATCAAAGTCAGACTTTGATTAAAGTAGTTAAGCTGTTACAGTATCTGTAGAATGGAATTTTGCCAGGAATGCAAACAGGTAGCTGAGAGATTCTGAATGGTTAAATTTTAACAATAAAATGTGAAATTTCAATAACTCTCTGCAGAGAACCTTTTGACATAAAGATTGTCCACTTCAACTTGAGAAAGTTTAACATTGATTTATATGTAATACTGGACTGCATAAAAATGGTTACTGGAAAATACTGGATTGCATAAAAATTTTGACACAAATGAATATTCTAGTTATCGGACTTCAGTTTATTGTGAATTCGTTGTATAATGAAGAAATTATTTTTAGCAAGTTTTCTTTGAACAACAAATGTTACATAGTAACATTTAACTTATTCAAAGAAAATAAAAGTATAATAGAATCTTTTTACAACAAAATTTATTAATAGTATTTATTATAATTATAATAAATTATTAAAATTTACATATTTTGTTGTTGTTAATATTATTGATGAATATTTTATAAACAGGTTTTAATGGAAAGGTTTAATGCTGATAGAAGAATATTTTGTTTTATTTTATCCACACGTTCTGGTGGAATTGGAGTAAATCTTACTGGTGCAGATACTGTGATATTTTATGATAGTGATTGGAATCCAACAATGGATGCTCAGGCCCAAGATCGATGTCATCGGATAGGTCAAACTAGAGATGTTCATATATATAGGTAATTAAAACTATTACTTAAAAATTATTTATAATGTGAAGATTCATAGAAATTAATCTTTTGAACAGATGAATTTAATATGAAAATGTCACATATGAATAAACTATGTTTTAGTACTAGCAAGTGTATCTGTCATCATGCACATTATTTTTATTATAAACATACATATCTATTTTCTTATTACAATTTAATGAGAACAGTGGGCTTGCATTTGTTTAATAATCTCTGAAAATGCTGATTTAATGTTATTCTGACACTGCGATACGAGGGTCTGGTGCCAAGTTTAATTTATTTCAATATTTAGTTTTAAATACCCATCATTGCAGAAAATGATACCTCACATAGGTAAGTAAAATTGAACGGTAAGAATGCATCAGCTGCTGTGTTTACTAAATCGGGATAATCAGATTTCAGTCCCATCCACCAATCGTGAAGAGATTTTTGTTTAAATTTGTTTAGTAATGCTGTACTGTATTTTATATCGATTAACTGCTCTTGAAATGATATCGGCAGGTGTTCAATTTTTACATTTTCAGTAAATGGTTATAAAATTCATTGAAATTCTTCTCCTGGAAGATCTGTGAATAGGTTACAAAAATATGTTTCTAAACTACTTAAATATGTAGATATTAGACTTTTTGTTTGTTCCACAGTCACGTTATTTCATCAATGAAATCAGATAAGGATGGAAACATTTCAAAACACCCATTTTCAAATTTCTCCTTCCACAACACCATTTTTTTCGTACCCCAGATATCGTCTTACGTACCCTCTGGGGTACGCATACCCCACTTTGGAGACCACTGGCTTAAATAACAAATATGTTGATATAATGATTCAAATACTGTTTTAAACTAAATAAATCTACTTTAAAAGTTTTAACAGTTAGTGATCAAGAATAGGCATTTTTAGGTAATTTCAGTATATATCTGAAAAATATTATGATCAGTGTGACCATTCGTCTCTGCATGTATCTGCTTATATCATTTTGGATGGATTTCATGTGTATACAATCTGTGTGTAGTGATCTAATATACCAATATCATCTGTTTTGGGTTCATAAAATTTATTACATTATTGTATTTTGTCATAATAAATGTTGGTAATGGACATTCGTAAATTTTTGAAAATATCCAATTTGGTCCACATTGACTTAAGACCTTGCAGGAGTTCCTAAGAACTTTGTCAGAAGTTGATAAACTTTGCATTATAAATAGAATTTTGAAATTTGTTTGATGATAATGAAAATAATTTTATTTTATTTAAAAACAAAAAAAAAGAAAATAATATATTTTTACAACAGTAACAACAGCACCCTTATAGATAATAAAAATTTTATTCTACAAGTTATATATCAAAATAATGTAAAACTAATGAATGTCTCTTTTTGCATAATATGCATTCATTTTTATATTAGTAACACTTGTATCAGTAACTCAAACTATGGGATATTGATAGTCCATCATACTATATTGACAATGGTACTGAAGAGTAATTTTTCTAATGTAAATTTAATAATTTCCTTTATAGTTATGATTACAAAAATTTGTATGATCATATATATTTATATATGACCATACAAATTTCTGAAATCTGGTTTTACCTGAATTTACACACACAGACACACCCATTCATGTTATTTTTATCCAAAATCCAATATTACACCCATTCATTGCATTACAATAGTTATATTTCTGTCTTGTAAATTGTCAGGTGCAGATTCAGGGTAAAGGCACTTGGGTATGTGCTCCATCATTTCTTGGAGAATATATATCAGTTATTTAAATTATTGATTGTATATATTGTATAGTTATTTTTATTATGATGTCCCTCCTATCATTTTTTTTCTGTATCCATTGCCTGTATATATATAATTACTTTAAAAGTTTTAACCTTTAGCGCTCCAACGCCTAGCTATGCTAGACACGCCTGCTCCGTCTAACGCCTATTCCTGAAGCAGTCTGCATTGTGCGTTTTAATTGACTTGTCCATACACGAAGCTGATGTATATTTTGTTCTTGAATGAATTTTGCCAAGGCATCAGAATACTGTTTAAGTCAAAAATTAAAATATATGATCAATATTGTAACAATCAATTTTATTTAAATATATTAAAGTTATAAATCTATAAACCTTGAATAAAAACACACATAATATTATAACTATATACATAAAACTTACCTCCCAACCCCTCTCTGACAAATCTGCATCACCACCTATTTTTCCTTGCTGATTATATATACTTTCTCCATGCTACAGAAATTAATTATTATTATTTAAATACTTTACTATGTAGTTGAAATCAAAATAATGTATAGGGTGTCTCATAAGTCTGAAATTATAAGAGAAAATCACATTAGATTACAAAATCTGTTCAAATTTCCATGGTTGTGTTGTATATACAGTTGATGAAGATACATTCCACCAGAACATTTTAGATCATATCCACTGAAATTTGTTGATATGTCTCCATTATGCCTTCTTTAAAAAGATGGCAACAAAGTTCCATGTGATTATTAGGTAAACTGGATTCAGCTTATTTAAAGAGTTCATGCAAACTGCGGTTCAAAATAACTTGAATTTGATCCTCTTTATTTAACATTATTGGATTTATGCTGAGCTACTCTTTAATGAATTCATGCAAACTGCAGTTCAAAATAACTTGAATTTGATCCTCTTTATTTAACATTATTGGATTTATGCTGAACTTTATTTATTCAAAGAATAAACAAAAATCAGCATAAGTCCTATGATTCCAGACTTATGGAACACCTTGTACAGTATATAAATATAAATTTCTATTTGAAAATGAAAAATATTTCAATAAAAATTTTAAAAAGAAACTATTTAATTATTTTATATAATTAAGTACATAACTAATATTCTATTACATTATATTTATAATAGTATTTTTAAATTAATAAAAACACAATACAAAATCTTAAGATAGAAATTATCCAAATATAAGAAATTCCAAAAAGATTACTAGTGACTAAACAAATGTTTAATATAACTTCAATATATGCTGCATGAAACAGAAGTTTAACTCTTTTTATAGACAGTAATTTTTTTACATAGTATATCAGCAGTTCCCAAAGTTTTTATTTGCATAACACTAAGTATGTGAAAAATTTTCTATATAGACAGTAATTTTTTTACATACTATATCAGCAGTTCCCAAAGTTTTTATTTGCATAACACTAAGTATGTGAAAAATTTTCTATCACTTTTAATATTGGATAAATATTAACTTAACAAAAAATACTATCTTAATAAAAATATAATGCTTGTGGTTCTTCAGATAAATTTTTATGTATGTAGGACTATGTCAATATCACTAATGGTAAAATCATAATAATTCAGGAACTGCTAGATTATGTTGAAAGTATTGTATGAAATAAATGATAGTATAATTTGGAAGAATTTTTTACCTACTCCATTGTCATTCTATTGGCTAGGATTCCATTAATTTATGCTTGGATCAATGATATTATATAATAAGTGGCATCATTTGATAGATTTATTCTAACTAATCATAAATATATTATACAACAATGGTGACAGCAATATCAATTAGAGAAGATTTATCTCAAAATCCTAAAAGCAAATGAAGTATCACCACCATGTTGGATCTGAGGCAGTCACTTAGCAAGAATCATGTAATCAACTGTCATCAATCTAAATCAGTGTTTCCCAACTGGGGTGCTGCAAGATATTTTGGGAATAAAAGTATATTTTAAGTCTTAAAACATACTTTTATCCTCAAAATATTTCATGGCACCTCTGGCCGATTTTGAGGCATTTTACAGTGCCATGGCATCCTGGTTGGGAAATACTGATCTAGACACATCTTTTCAAACAAAAATTTGCAATTATTAACTACTGACATTGAAGAATTATGTTTTTCTATTCAAATATATTAAAAAGATTCTATAAAAATAAAAAATAAAAACAAAACATTTTTAAATATTATATAAGTGTATTGGTGATTAATAATAATGTTTATGTAATAAAACTACAGTATTAGCTGATATAATTAATTATAAAGTATAAATATGGATGTAATAAATATTCTAATAGTACTGAAAATATCTTAATAAGATTATTAAGTATCTTTTCGTATCAACATTATAGATTTGACATTATGCACACAGTACTTTCCTGGTTGATACCCTATACTTTTTTAGCAATACTATTGAAAATATCTTAATAAAATTATTAAGTATCTTTTCGTATCAACATTATAGATTTTGACATTATGCACACAGTACTTTCCTGGTTGATACCCTATACTTTTTTTAGCAATACAATGAAATATTTTTATTGTTCATGCTTGAAACAAATTAATATTACAATAATCTTCTATCAATGAGGAGACCATATAGAGTTTCTTTAAATGGAAGGCATTCAATTGAGCATAGGTAAACTTCAGTCTACAAAAATGAAATGCATGGAAATAGACCCAATAGTGAATATGCAGGAAAATTTTACATGAAATGACCTTTTACTAGTGGGATAACAATACTGGGTATCTTCAAATGAGAGTCAAGAATCCTATGGCACATGCATAAACTTCAACCTGCAAAAACAATATGGCACAAAAATATATCCCAATAGTACATGTATGAAAATTTTACTGGCAATAACCTACTAGGTAGGATCACAATATACAATTCAAAGGGGAGGCCAGGAACAAACTGTATATATATGAATCTCAACCTGTAAAACAATATGGTACCTAAGCATATCCAACAATGAATATGCAAGATTATATCAACAATAATCTGCTAGATGGGAATAACAATATGGAATATCTTCAAAACAAAAAATAAAAAATAAATAGAGCCTATTGCACATGCACAAAATTTTAATAAAACTCCATTATATTTAGATATTTGTTTGATTTAATATGGAGCCTACTGCACATGCACAAAATTTTAATAAAACTCCATTATATTTAGATATTTGTTTGATTTAATGTTAGATTCCTTCCGTGGAGAAAAAAGTGAAACCATACAATCAATATAGAAGGAAAATAATTAGAGGTAGAAATCCAGGAAAATAATCGTTTCCTGGATTTCTACCTCTTCTCAACTCAGTAATCTAACTGTTTTCAGTTCATTTTTATATTTCAGATTTATAGTGCAGGGAATACAAAGGATTGTGTTGCCTATGGCATTTATTCAAAAACTCCTGATAGCCAATAGGTTTGGATTGTTTACGATTACTATATTGTTAGGAGCAGTTTTTAAAAGGAAGGAGCACATTCCCACTATTTTTTAGCTCCCTACTTTCAAAAACTGTTCCTAACAATATTTGTAGGCTTAAACAATCCAAACCCATTGGTTATCAGTAGTTTTTGAATAAATGCCATTATTTTTTAGCTCCCTACTTTCAAAAACTGTTCCTAACAGTATTTGTAGGCTTAAACAATCCAAACCCATTGGTTATCAGTAGTTTTTGAATAAATGCCATAGGCAACATAATCATTAGTTTTTGGCAATTATATTTTTAAATTATTTTGATTTCCTCTTTCAGCAAGTAGAATATATGATACTCCTGTCATGAAATCAGATTATCACATGACTTCTTTTTCTCTGTAATACTTATCTTCCTCTCCCACTATTCTGCAATACAATATTTATTCTTGTTACAAGTAAAACAAAGTAAAAATAAAATTTTACTTTGTTTTTAAGTTAAATAATAAAAAGTCTCCTTTATCCGAGGAATTTTAATTTTCCTTAGTGATTAATTTGCTGTTTTCAGTAAGCAATTATCTGACAACACCCACTCAGAATAATTTTTCTGTCTTTTTTTAAGTTCTGCCAGGTTGTTTATCCATATATATTAATTGAATTTTGTTAAAATTTCTAATATTAACTTTTTAAATCCTCTTTGATGGGTTTTTAAAATTATCTTTTTTATGCCAGTAATCTCTTTTAAAATTATCTTTTTTATGCCAGTAATCTCTGTTGTTTTCAATTCACACTATCCCTTTTAAAATTATCTTTTTTATGCCAGTAATCTCTTTTAAAATTATCTTTTTTATGCCAGTAATCTCTGTTGTTTTCAATTCACACTATCCCTTTTTATTTTTACTTTGTTTTAAGTTAAATAATAAAAAGTCTCCTTTATCCCAGAATTTTAATTTTCCTTAGTGACTAATTTGCTGTTTTCAGTAAGCAATTATCTGACAACACCCACTCAGAATAATTTTTCTGTCTTTTTTTAAGTTCTGCCAGGTTGTTTATCCATATATATTAATTGAATTTTGTTAAAATTTCTAATATTAACTTTTTAAATCCTCTTTGATGGGTTTTTAAAATTATCTTTTTTATGCCAGTAATCTCTTTTAAAATTATCTTTTTTATGCCAGTAATCTCTGTTGTTTTCAATTCACACTATCCCTAATATGGATTCAAGTAATATGTTGCCTGATTATCTATAATACAGTTTAGTAAATCTTTGCCCAATATTGTGACTTCTTTCTTTCCATTCAATCAATGCTGTTTTTTAATTTTGCATATTTTCTCTCTTATCCTTTATGTTCATTAATCTATGTACTAGAATTTTGCACTATAAACTTTTCAAGCATAATCGGGATTATGCTATACTAACAGAGATTTCAAGTTACAGGTAATAGAGTATTTTTATTTTTTGATGTTTGCTATTTCTGTTCAACATTGTCTTGTTTTATCTTTCTATGATATGTCAAAATTTATTGATCCTAAAATATTCTTGTCATCATGTGTTCAAGATCAAGATTAGGTATCATCAATCAATAGCAAAACTGAAGTTTGATAGTCAATATAAGATGATGCAAATTTTGGATAAATGAACAAAAGATAATGTGAATGAGCAATATTTCACTTAAAATGAACACAGTAATCACGAAACAACAGTAGACAGTACAACTAGCAATCAGTAGTGAATTTATTTGTTTGCTCTCTTTACAGTTGCAGCCTTCAATATAAATAGCTTACAAGGAGAGAATTGGTAGTTGTTTAAATTTAAGTACAATAGTTTGCAATGCATTCTTGAATTCTATAGTTAGTGTTATATTTTTTGTTTATAGGATTGTTATTTTTCTCAACTTTCTACAGAATTGGAAAACAAATCCACTGTTCCTGTCTTTAATATTGAGTCTGATTCATCCAGTATTGGGAACTTTTCATTGTCTTTATTTTTATGGAAATGATAGGCTTTTCACATGACCTCTCTCTTTTCCATACCTGGCATTTGATGCCTATTGGACTACATCGTTGTGAATTTCATCATTTGACTTGATGGCAGCCAAGATGACAGCAATTATCAATATTGGCATTCTCATTTTGATAAATACTTTTGTTTTTAACATTTACTCTATTCGTGATCACTATATAATGAGACTTATTTCTCTGGTCATGTAACCAGAAGCAAAATGCAAAAAGCCTGGATTCGCCGAATTGAGCAATTTTTTCTTGCCTTTTAAGAATGGAGTAGGATAGGGGGAAAAATTATCCCTAATTTATAATTTTATAAGGAAATTTTAAGTTTGTATTTAATATATGATCTAATTTCTCTTTATAATACTATATATGAAAAAAACTGGATCAATCAAATTTTATAATAGCAATTCTTTATATAATAGAATATTGCAATTTATATTTCAATTGTTAAAAGAGCAAAACACAAAATTATATAAAATTAGTAAGTAATTAATAAAATTATTTAATTTTTCAATTATTTCCACTTACTCTTGTAAGATATATAGATCTTGGTATTATGTGTATATTCATTAAATAATACACAACTCGACTTTGAATATGTCCTAAAATATAAAATTAATTTGATTAATCATGATAATTCTAAAGCTACTTATTTTTTAAGTCTATAAAATTCTTGTATTAATATTATATAAAAATTACTTACTAAAAAGTCAATAAATGATAAATGACATTTAAGTTAAATTTAAAAAGTTGAATCAAAAAGAAACTGATTATTATACTTCATTATTCTGTTTATACAGCATCTCTTTGATTTATATAAATTCCAGTTTATATAAAATACTTTCCACAACTTTTTATTTTTTTTCAAATATAAAGCATAAATATCTATTATATTTGTAAGTTACAAGTACAAATCTGTTAGTTTCAAATATTTAAAACTTCATATTACTTGATTTATCTATGTTTTAGTATATTGTTTGTTGATCTCAATTATCATATTGTTGGTATTATATTGTTCCATGCAGCATTGTCTCCCTTTTAATCAATGATCAATATAGTACCATAATATTATGTAGGTGTAAGCAGCATAATCTAACTCGTGGACTTTTTGATTAAAATTATCTTTCTTATGCCAGTAATCTCTGCTGTTTTCAATTCACACTATCCCTAATATGGATTCAAGTAATATTTTTATAACTTCATAAAATATTTTGATCTCAATTATTTATGTAAATTAGGAATACTTGTATAATCATTTTTTAATATTAAATTTTATTATTTACAAAAAATTTTAACTAATGTTTAGGTCAAAAAATAATACATTCTTGCCATTATGGAAAAGTTATTATTTCCAAAAATCACTTTTAGAAAATAAGTAAAACTCTGACTGAAACCAATGAAGAAAGTATAAAAGAAGATAGATTTATTCTAATTTATGAAACTCATATAAAAGTTTTCACATATTGAAACAAGTAGGATTTTTTTTTTATCAAATTCAATAAATTTTACCCTGCTTTTACAAACTGACACACAAATATCTAACAAGATATTTCAAAATTGAATAAGTTATGCTTGCCAACATGAAGCAATATATAAAATATGCAGACAGCAACAGAGAAATTTTATGATGCTGAATTTCAATTTTATAAATGTTTAATAAAAACATTATTTTTCAATTTAAGTTATTTATTGATATATTCTGTCAAATTTTCAATGGAAAATAAAATTCTTGTAGAGAATTTAAATTTGAACATCCAAATGTCAATGTGAAAGATCTAAATAGAATAGATCATAGATTATCTGAACTAATTGGGACCAAGTTGTTTAATTAATTAAATAGTTTTGATAATCAAATATATAATACCCAGGTTATAAAAAAACAAAATGTAATTAGACTTAAAATTAAATTACTATACACAAAATTATTACTATTGTATTTTAAAGTATGAAGTACAATAGCATAAAAAAATAATTAATTTAGGAAATAGTTTATAAATAATAACCAAAAAACCATATAATGGCTAAAGCCAATACATTTGATTTTTAACTCTTGTAATGATAAATTAAGAGTTTTTGTATGATATACTGCATATGTCTTCAAAAATAAATTGAAACAAATGATTAACTGGCAGAAATAATACTTCAGCATAACAACCAGTGCACTAAAAACAGAAACTGTAATTTTTTTGGTTCAGATAATCATTACTATATTACTTAATCAACTTTTCAATCAATACAATTTTTGAATATAATTAATAGTTAATGAACAGTTTTCATTTGTTACAATTATGTAACAATTTAATAGTAATTTTTTTTAAAACAGAGATCAGCATTTCAAACTGATTTGAAGAGAACTTACATATGACAGTTAAATATATATTTGTAAGAAATGATGATAAGAGATTAATAAAGCTAAATCAAACAGAATTAAATCCCTTCACTTTTTCTTTCACTGTTTTTGTTGAATATTGATAACAATTTTGTTCCTCTTATGTTAGGAATTTCAACTTATTTTATGATATGTTATATTTATTAAATTTTTGAAAATGTTAAAATTTTGTTTTCAATGCATAGACAGAGCTAAAAACTTAATCATTAAATCAAAATATTGTGTAATTTTGAAACTTTAATGAATTTTTTATCATTTAAAAACATTACCTTCATGCCTATGAACAACAACTTTTTGTCCTGCATTATATATCTGCATAAATGAATAATTCTTTTCATAAACTTCATTTAGTGGTTGATATGATTTTTTATAATGTTCAATTCTCTGCATAAAATCCACTAAAGCTGAATCTTTATTCATATCTTTATAATCAGGACTATGAATTTTTACTTCCTGTAAATAAGATGAAAATGATGATAAATTTATTATGATTATAATTACTATTTGATGTTATTAGTAATATATATATATTTAATAATGTCAGGTTATTATAAATAAGATGAAAATGATGATAAATTTATTATGATTATTATTATAATTACTATTTGATGTTATTAGTAATATATATATATTTAATAATGTCAGGTTATGCTTAATTAAATTATCCATATTTAAATTTATAGAATGACTACAAAATCTTACCAGAAATGAAATTATATTCTTAAATGAAAAATAAAGATTTATGTTATAATAATACAATTAAGTAATATTGAAATCTATTTATAGGCAGAGTATTTCTTTTTATAATTCTTTAATCATATCAATACAAGGAAAAGTATTAGTTGAAAATCTGAAAAAATTTGTTCTTTTTATGTAAATTTTGATTTACATAAAAAGAACAAATATTTTCAGATAAATTAAAAATATAATTATTAATTTCTAAAAAGCTTTTTATCAAATAAAAGTACTAATTACAGATTAAATGAAAATATTATCTTGTAACATTTTTAGCATTCTTAATAAATCAGAGGCAACATTTTATTTCAAATGTTGAAAAAATATAACTATAAATGGTAATTTTTGCCCAAGATGAATTTGGTGTAATAATCATTATATTCATAATTCATAACAATTATTTTTATTTTAAAATATATGAATAAGTTAATATGCAAAATATTTTTTGAAAAAAAAAAAAAAAAATGAAAAATTCCAAATAGAAATAAATTTCACAAATACAAAGTCAAGTTTATCCTTACTATTCAGAATATTATTCAAGTATAATTAATTGTTTTAAGAATTTTATTGATATTTATCAACTTTAATCTTGTTTTAAAATGCTTCATATTTAATCATAAAATGATTGTAATTATATATATATATTGTGTGTGTGTGTGTGTGTGTGTGTGTGTGTGTGTGTGTGTGTGTGTGTGTGTGTGTGTGTGTGTGTGTGTGTGTCGTGAATAACGTTCTTTACAGTGCTTTGCTAATACAGTGCTTCTCAATTATATTCCATATTATATTATATTAATTATATTTTATATCCAATAAAAACACTACTCAGCAAGCAGTTTTTGCAGTGTAGATTAATTTATTAACTTGTAATTAACATTTTCAGCATATAGCCATCATCAAGTTGCACAATGGAAAAGAAAGTTCAATTATAACATTCTGTTCCATTGTGTAACCTGATGATTGCTATATGCCAGAAATGTTAGTTAAAAGTTAATAAATTAATCTATACTGCAAAAAGTGCTTGCTGTACAGTGTTTTTATTTGAATTTAAATAGAAACAGATTAAAGGTTTAATATGTATATTTTATATGTCAAAATGAAATTTATTTGCAAAATAATGCTTAGAATAAGTATATAAAACATAAATTAACACATAGATGAGCCAAGCCCAGAGCCATTCTGAAAAACTGAAGCTGAGATCCAGAATCAAACCTGGATACTCAAAGATGATATGCAATGCTTTAAATGCAAATATCTAACAAAGTTTTTTAGACCTAGCATTATTGTGCATTTAATGAACAACAGTGTAAAATATGTTTTTAGACTTTTATATGCATTAGCAAATGAAAAATAGTTGTGCTTTACTTTACAACAGTGACTTGAAATGTAATTGCTGCAATAATAAGGTACACCTGTAATATCAATGATGATTTATAATTAAAATAAATTAAATGATAAATTAAAAATGTAAAATATACTTGGGCAATATGAATTTCTTTTTGTTAGTTTTTATTTCCATTTATTATTTTTTTAAAACATATACAACATGATACTAATTTTCACATATTTTAGAAAATAAAATCACACTTTATAATTTAATTTCAGGATTAATCTGAAAGCTATAATAATAATTAATATATCAATTATATCAAATATTGCATTTTATAATATCAATTTGAATCAATGTTTGATATAATTACATCTAATTACAATTCATAAAATGTTTCATCAGTTAATATCCTTGATTTGAATTATTCAAATTTCAGAGCATAGTAAAAATAAAAATTATCGGGTTTTATTATTTTTGTTTCTACAAAAATAAGCTATAAATATTGAAATAATACATATGACATAAATTACTTTTTAAATAATCATAATTCACATAAAACTAAAACACCACTGTTTGATTGCTATTTAGAAATAGACTTCTAAACATTTTGATGATTTTTAATTTAAATTAAAACAAAACGATCTAAACTTAATTTCTTTAAGTCTTTATATGTTTAAAGGAAACTAATTTTCTTTTATTACATAAAACATTATAATACCTTTATATTTGCTTCAATTATAGTTGGTTCATCACAATAAGATTCAACAAAAAATAATTTATATCCAAATTTTCCATGCACTATATCATATATTAATTTTCTTCTTTCAAAAGTAGTATTTGTAGCATCATAAACCTAAACAGAATTTAAAATTATTTAACTTTCTACTTTTATTTAATAATATTCTTAATATCTTGTCAATTAATTTATAAAAAATTATGTTAATTCAGATAAGCCAAAATATTTGTATAATCAGTAGCCTTTTCAAAGTTTTGGATACATTTTCATGTTTTATTTTTCAAATTTTTTTGCCAATAGTTTGAAATATTCAACTTCTAAAAATATTATTCTAGGTTAATGTCTGTGTGAAATCAATTAAAAATTTCAAATCAGATGGATCTAATATGGGAAATTTATGAAATATTTGAATGACAAAGGTTTTTAATTAAACAAATCAAAATTTCCAATTCAGTTTTTTATATTTCCAAAATATAAATTTATATGTTGTAAAAAGAATATAAAAGTTTTATTATTATTCCTTTAAAGACAACATAATTTCCCTTATTATGTTGTTCTTAAGTGACTCTCCTTAAGAACTAAGTTTAACACCCTGATATAATTTATTTAGGAATACTAAGATTTAAATAATTTGTATGCTTAAAACATCCCAAAAAACAAAAAAAATTAATTTTACAATATAATAATATGTGGCTCACATGGCCTTTATTTTTTGAATTTTCTCAATAACAAGTAGTCAAGAACAATGAATCAGTCACTTGACCCTTTCTATTATTTGATTTTATGCATTTTGTTGAAAATTCAAAATGAATTTTCAACAAAAATCTGGCCCCTGCAATTATTTTCTGCAGAGGGCCAGATAAACAATCTTCAAAATGAATCAGGCTGTATAAAAATTGAAATGTACCTAAGGGCAAATTTAACCTTATAGTGCTATTATCTAATTATGTAATGAAATTATTGATGATTACATTAGCTAATCTATTAATAATTAATAAAGACAATTTTGACATAAAATGACTACTCACATTCAAGCAAGATTGATTCTTGCACAAACATATTGCTCCCACTATCACATAAGTCAAGAATAATGGTTGCGCCAATTTATCTGCACACGTTCTTGTCAATCTGACTATCGTGTGTAACCACTTTTGTGATACTTGCACAAAGAATATATTTGTGATCAATATTATTCATATATAGCCACTTTTGTGATACTTACACAAAGAATATATTCATGTATCAATATTATTAACTTTTATGATACTTACACAAAGAATATATTCGTGTATCAATATTATTTTCAAAATATACTTTTCTTGTGTTATTTTCTTAGTTTTTGTTTGTGTGCAGAGTTAAAAAAGCATCCATAGAAACTATTTTTTTCATTAGAAATATTAGAAAATATTCGTCCTACGAATTACTGATTGATTGCTAACAACCTATTACATCAGATGTTACAAAATATTAGATATCTGTGTAATTAATTTTGTAAAAACAAATTTACAACTTAATGTGAAATTTACTATGTTCATGGTTAATTATATCGTCAAAATTTTGAGTAACTAGTTAATGTACATGTACACTAGTGATAGTATTCCTTATTTTATACTACAGAGTATCCATTATTTTATTTTTTCTTTTCGAGTAGAATTTTATAAATGTAGGCCTTGAAACTGTAGTGTGTTCTAGTTTATGCGGTAGGCTGTATAAGATGCCTTCATGGCAGTGGCGGCTCGTGGATGATTTTTGTGGGAGGGCTGAAAAAAATTATAACAAAATACGTAGTGCGTATAACAAAATACGTAGCTAAAATACGTAGTGTGGACTGCAATGTTTGCAGCCCACGATGTAAATCTCACAAAAACGTATATCATGGTTTACCCCCACCTGCTCAATACACTGACTATGCGGTGTGACTCGGTCTGCACTGACTGCAGCCCTGATGAGTACGCAATCGCACTGACTCGTACAATACACACATACAGAGCGCCTATCAAGGTACCTAGTACCTACAATTCAAAAATAAATATACTACGAACGGAAAAAATATGTTTTTGTAAAATAATTGTATAGTAATTAATAGCTACAATAATTTAAAAATGTTTTCATTTTGGTGGGAGGGCTGCAGCCCTGCAGCCCTTATGGGCGAGCCGCCACTGCTTCATGGGCTAGATCTGGCCCACGGGCCGCCTTTTGCACACCCCTGATCTTGGGAATGAATCATATTGAAAAAGATTGATATTCAATCATATTAGGCAGGATGTTTATTTGCCAAAATGATATATTATGCAAATATTATCCAACTTAAATGAAATTTGCATATATTATTGGAATCTACTAGTGAATTGTGTGCACTAAAAATGATTAAATTTAATTCATTATTATGTAGTAGTAACAAATTGATTCATGAAAAAAATTCAATTTTCAATAAGATTTAGATTTAATTTTAACTTCAAAAATTCAGCATTAGGTCCAAATTTAATTATTTCATTTAATGCAAGAATCTGACAATAGACACAATTAGTTTTTCATTTTCATGTATATTTAGTTAGTCTATAATAATAAATGCATTTTCTTAAATTTTCCTTATTTTATTCAAGATATAATGCACACATTTAATCCTTGCAAGAATGAAGGACAAAGTGAAAAGAGTATAAGAAAGCATAAGGAAAGAAAGAAAAGATCCTGCCAGTAGAATTGTGGCAAGCTACAAACAGAAAAAAAAGGACATCATTTAATTTCCTGGATATTTTCTGATTCTATATAAAAATTCTAAAATACAGGAAGATTATTTTTATTTAAAAAATCTCTCTTGTATTTATAGAACAAAAATAAATAAAAAGAGATATATATATATATATTATTGATTAAATAATCGTATAAATTTTAAAATATCAAATTACATTAAATATTCCAAAAATTTATAAAATAAACAAATTCTTACTGCTACTTCTCCATTTTTTTCTAGCCATCTGCACATATCTTCTAATGCATCTAGTGCTACTTTGCTGAAATAACAAACAAAATTTTAACAGAATTCAAAACCATAACTATTAAACTAAATAATATTAATATAAATAGAATCTCATTGAATCTGAATATAGAAGTACTTGTCTAGATTTGAAGTAAGTTTTATTTTATTGAGATATTGTTAGCTTCTATAAACTTGAACAAGACAATTTTAAAACAGATTAAAAACTATTTAATGATTACAATGCTACAATGATTTAAAAAATTTATATTATTTCTATTTTATATATATATTTCAACAGTATTAAATTAAAAATTTTATTCAAATCTATAAACTTTGGGCATTTACAACTTATGACTGTTCCAACTTAGTGGTGGGATTCAATCTGAACCTCGTCATAAATCGAGGACTACCTGTATTCAATTTAGATTACATAATTCTGATTGCATGGAATATGCAAATAAAAAATATTTATATATTTTAATATATTTTTTGTGAACATATTTACAATAAAATCCTATATTTCTATCAATATATTTACTTCTTATCAGGTTTGCAATTATTTTAATTTATTATTTTACTAACTTTCTAATTGCCATTGCTTCCTTATTATGTGGATTAAAAAATTCATGACTTTTATATGCTTCTGTAGCTTGTCTTCGATATTCACCAACATTAAAAACTAAAATAAATAATAATTAATTATTAATAAAACAATAATTTTGTCAATGGTATATATTCATAAACATTAATATCTCAATTAAACTAATGTATTTACAAAATATATAACTTTAAAAATTACTAAAAATTATATTTTAAATTGATATATTATATATGAAAATAAAAATATAGAATATTATATTCATATTTTAATTTAGTAAATTAAGTTTGATGGTAGAATAAAACCTATTTGTGGATAATGTGTATTGAAATAAAACACACTTATGATTTCACAATTTTCCTTCTATAAAAATTATCTGCATTAAAATACACAACACCATCAGTAAATAAATGAAAACTGTTTGAAGAATGACTTTTAACTATGATATATATTTTAATATATATTTAGCAATACTCTAATACTGATTCCCAATCTAAGATCTGCAGGCTTCACTAGTTTGATGGTAGAATAAAACCTATTTGTGGATAATGTGTATTGAAATAAAACACACTTATGATTTCACAATTTTCCTTCTATAAAAATTATCTGCATTAAAATACACAACACCATCAGTAAATAAATGAAAACTGTTTGAAGAATGACTTTTAACTATGATATATATTTTAAGAATATATATTTAGCAATACTCTAATACTGATTCCCAATCTAAGATCTGCAGGCTTCACTAGGGGACTATATAGTTCATTCAGGTGTTATGATTAAAACTTTTCTTTTGATTTTGTTTATCTCATCATATTTTATGCAGATCATTAGTTTCTGTTGCAATCTTTTTTTGAAATGTAGGATAAAAATCATTTAATTTTAAAACAAAATCAAACTTAATATATACTAATGCTTTTGATATATACAAATTCAAATGCAAGCTAATTGAAAGATATAAGAGTTGCTCAAAAACTAATGCATTACATTTTAATATTATTGCATTATATTATTATATTGTGTACAGAAATATTAATATAAACTAATGTTTCCTAATACATATACTTTCTTAATGCATATACAAACTATTTTTCAACATAATCCTCATCAAATTGTACAGCCTGGCACTAACATGAAACAAGTGTATTCATGCATTGCTTGTACAAGTTCTTGTCCTGTTGACGTAACCATGTTCTCACTGTATTAATCATGTCCTCATCATCTTCAAATTTTATTCTGCAGAGTGAATCTTTAAATGGCCAAAAAAGATAAAATCAGAGATATTCAGATCATGATGATAGGGGGGTAAGGAAGCATAGTCCAATCCAGTTTGGTGATTGCTTACAAATTTTCAGATTTGTCTGGGGACATGCATTGTCATGCTAGAGCAACATTTCTGCTGCCTTCTTGTCCTGTTGATGTAACCATGTTCTCACTGTATTAATCATGTCCTCATCATCTTCAAATTTTATTCTGCAGAGTGAATCTTTAAATGGCCCAAAAAGATAAAATAAGCATAGTCCAACCCAGTTTGGTGATTGCTTCCCAAATTTTCAGATTTGTCTGGGGACATGCATTGTCATGCTAGAGCAACATTTCTGCTGCCTTCTGGTGAGACCAAACATGGTAGAAGTACCGGTTGAGTTTTTCAAAGTCTTGATATATACATCTGAATTGATTGTCTCACCTTTTTGCATCACATTCACAAGAATAACCCCATCAATGGCCCAAAAGACAGTGATCATGACTTTTCTAACTGAAGGAGTTGTTTTGAATTTCTTTCATCATAGTGACTGCAGATGATGCCACTCCAATGACTGCCTTTTCATCTTAGGCTCAAAATGGTGCACCCATGTTTTGTCATCTGTAAAAATTCAGGGCAAAAAGACATCCTTCCCCTCTGTCTCAAAATGTTCCAACAAACCAGAAGAAATTTTTTCTTCTGAATTCTATGTTTAGTTGTGAGACTTCAAGGAACCCATCTTACACAAACCTTCAAATATCTGAGAGCTTCAAGAATTGCAATAACACCTCCAGTACTGATTGAAAGCTGTAGGGCCAATTATCAATTTGTGATGTGCCAATCCAGATGAATAATGACATTTTAAGGAACCCATCTTGCACAAACCTTCAAATATCTGAGAGCTTCAAGAATTGCAATAACACCTCTATTACTGACTGAAAGCTGTAGGGCCAATTATCAATTTGTGATGTGCCAATCCAGATGAATAATGACATCAGTGCAGTTCAATACTGTGAAGTGCCTGATAAATTAATATTTTTGAATATATTTTAATATGAACATTCACATGCATCCATGTATTTTTAATAAGATGAAGTAGATATTTTTAGGAATAAATATATCTGATCTCTCCACTTCCATAAGACATGCTTCTAGCACAAAGAAAATGCAATGCAATCACTTTATATCTTTTCGATTGTATTTGTCAAATACCTGATATTTAAATATCTACAGAAATATTAAAACAGTAATTATCACACATATCCACATATTTCTATTAAAATAAGAACATGCATCCATGTATTTTTAATAAGATGAAGTAGATATTTTTAGGAATAAATATATCTGATATCTCCACTTCCATAAGACATGCTTCTAGCACAAAGAAAATGCAATGCAATCACTTTAAATACTTGATAAATATAATCTTTTCGATTGTATTTATCAAGTACCTGATATTTAAATAACTACAGAAATATTAAAACAGTAATTATCACACATATCCACATATTTCTATTAAAATAAGTCAAAAGAATAAGATAATGATCTTTGTTAGAATAAATAGGGCAGATTTCACAGCTTGCATAATGGAAATGTATTGTGATTGAGACAACAAATTTTACATTCTTAGAAAAATTTTCCAATTTTTGATTGCTCTTGTATAAGCCAACCCCCTAATCCAAATTTTTTTCACTTATATACAAATACATACAATAAGTGTTAAAATAGTTAAATCAAAATATTAATAATCAGGAAAACATTCCCATTGGGAATAATTAGGAAATGTTTTTCTGTTTGAATGAAATAAAATTTTGTAAAATATTGTTAAAGATATTTCACTCAAAAATAAAAATAATATAGATGTTCCTCAAGTCATGAACTTTTGTAACTTTTTCAGAACATGCCATTTTATTTTCAAATTTTAGAAGAATTTGAAAATTGTTCAAAAATTTTAAACATTATAATAACAATAAATGCAACATAAAATTACATAACTTTAAAAAAAAAATATATATATTTTTTGATAACAGATATCACTGCTTTCCATTCAAGTAAGTGCTGAATGGTGGAACAAAACAAAGTCCTTCCACAGGCTGTCCATCCTTGCAAAAAGGTCAGCAGGATTGTGGAGGACAGAGATCAATGGCCTGGGTTTGGACTGCATGATAAACATTTTTCAAGGGATGGGACCTGAGAATTGAAACCATGTTCTCCAAAATGGAAAGCTGAAATATTTTCATGCTGCCAATTTAGTTGACTGCTTTCAATATATTAACACAATATTTCAAGATGGAGATTCAACCAAAAATCTCGAAACCATGTTCTCCAAAATGGAAAGCTGAAATATTTTCATGCAGCCAATCCAGTTGACTGCTTTCAATATATTAACACAATATTTCAAGATGGAGATTCAACCAAAAATCCTTGCATTATAATGGAATATATATTCAAATCTCTAAAATAAAGAATTTCTAATTGGATAATATATATATTACACAATACAGTATAATATATATTACTGTATGTTATATTTTGTAGCAAAGATTTATTTTAAATAAAATATAATAGATTTTTGAATGCTTAATTCTAAAATGTTTCATAAATCTTTATAATTATGAAAATATATTTTAAATATATAATAATTACCTTTAGTACTGATTCCAATCCAATTCAAATATCTGGTGAGTTTTCTTGCAATATAAGTTTTACCACGTGCTGGTAAGCCTACCATAACAATGACATGAGGAATATTTACAAAATTCTTTCTATCCCCTGTTAAAAGTTAAATAATTATTAAATATAATAAACTTTATAAAATTAAAATATAGATATTATTTTCTTAATTTTCATTTCATAAAAATTTGAAATTTAAAAACTGAAATAAAATAGTATTAGAAATATTTATAAGATATCTAATAATCATACTAGCACTAAAGGCAGGAACTTTCACAAAAAACAACAAACTATTAGAAATATTTATAAGATATCTAATAATCATACTAGCACCAAAGGCAGGAACTTTCACAAAAAAACAACACACCAGTTTTTATGGTAGAAGCGCTTTCAATTCTTTATTCTAATCCTCCTCAGCTACTATCACATTATAAAATCTTAATATTTTATACATTCTTTTGAATGCTAACAGAATTCTACATATATTTTTGAAGATTTTGTTGCCATAGCAACACTATTACAAATCAACACACCAGTTTTTATGATAGAAGCGCTTTTGATTCTTTATTCGAATCCTCCTCAGCTACTATCACATTACTAAATCATAATATTTTATACATTTCATCGAACGCTAACAGAATTCTACATATATTTTTGAAGATTTCGTTGCCATAGCAACACTATTACAAATTATAACTTAATTTATGTAAACAGCAGTATTAGTATTTTTCATCGGAATCATTCCATGTTAATTAACAAAAACTATAAATAACAAATAATTATTATTAATTAATAACATCAGGCATATATATTATCCTTAGATGTCAAAATAAGAATAACAATAAAAGATTAAGAAATTAACATATGAGAAAAACATAAATCCGTACAAGTTTAAGTAAACAGAAGTAGTTTATAAATGTTTATTATATTACATAGAAAAGTGTCAAAGTTATTGAAATATTTCATGACAAATATTTGATATATATGATTACATAGAAAAGTGTCAAATTTTGACATCTAAGGATAATATATATGCCTGATGTTATTAATTAATAATAATTATTTGTTATTTATAGTTTTTGTTAATTAACATGGAATGATTCCGATGAAAAATACTAATACTGGTGTTTACATAAATTAAGTTATAATTTGTAATAGGGTTGCTATGGCAACGAAATGTTCAAAAATATATGTAGAATTCTGTTAGCATTCAATGAAATGTATAAAATATTATGATTTTGTAATGTGATAGTAGCTGAGGAGGATTCGAATATCTTCAAAAATATATGTAGAATTCTGTTAGTGTTCGATGGAATGTATAAAATATTATGATTTTGTAATGTGATAGTAGCTGAGGAGGATTCGAATAAAGAATCGAAAGTGCTTCTACCATAAAAACTGGTGTGTTGTTTTTTGTGAGTTCCTGCCTTTGGTGCTAGTATGATTATTAGGTATCTTATCAAGGCAGTGTAGTATTCTCGTTAGTTATTTTGATATTTATAAGATTTTTTTTGTTGAGGAAAAAGAGCTCTAATCTTTCTTTTAGACGGGGTGAAGTCAGGACAAATTCTCGGGGCCCGTAGAAGATTGAAGGGCCTGGACAACTTCCTAACAATAAGAATTTTTTCTACTTTTTTTTTTAAGTAACTGCACACTATAAGATATATAGAATTAAAATTGTATTATAAAAATGTATGCCTTTGGTGCTAGTATGATTATTAGGTATCTTATCAAGGGCAGTGTAGTATTCTCGTTAGTATTCTTTTTTTTTAAGTAACTGCACACTATAAGATATATAATATTAAAATTGTATTATAAAAATGTAAGGTAAAAAAAAAATATTTGTATTCTAAACAGTTAAAATAAGAATTAATTATGATAATTAGACATAAACATTTCATTTAAACAGAAAAGGAACTGACAGTCCAACAGGGCCCACAACAACTTTTTTAGAAAAATGAGATATATACAATGGAATACGTTTATAACAAAATGATTGGGACTGGAAATTTTTCCGTTATAACCAACAGTGAAAACAAAAATATTTTAAAATTTGGGGGCGTTTCTGAAATTTAGTTTCATGAGCCTACGACTTTATTCTTAAAAAAAAAATCGATGTTTTAAAGATTTTCTTTGAAAATATAATTAAAAAACTAAAATTCATCGAACCTCAATTTTCTCATGTTATAACCAACAGTGAAAAGAAAAATATTTTAAAATTTGGGGGCATTTCTGAAATTTAGTTCCATGAGCCTACGACTTTATTCTTAAAAAAAAATCGATGTTTCAAAGATTTTCTTTGAAAATATAATTAAAAAACTAAAATTCATCGAACCTCAATTTTCTCAAATTGCATATAGTATACTTTTTAAACAGAATATTAAAAATTTTATTCACTTTAAAATTTATGTATAAGATAGATATATATAGTATTTATGGTTTTGATATCTTACAAAGGAGAAAAGAAAAAATATATATAGTCAATTCCACTTAATTGGGACACATTGGGACTAAGCCATTTTGGCCCAATTAAGTGGCTGCCCCAACTAAATGAACTAATAAAACCTTCCAAAATAAAATATGTAATATGTAGGTAAATAAATAAGTAAAAATTAATAATTAAGTACCTATTTTAATGCTTTATTAAAATAAGTATCTAATTATTGGCTTTTTAATGATCTCCTCTGACTTTTGCCTTCAATACTGGGCCATTGATATTCATGCCTCACTCACTAACTATAGAAAATAATTGATCTAATGCTTCTTCGACTTCTGAATCCTTTCCATCACGCTTTTCTTATGGACAGTTCCTGGAATTTCTTTCTGTTATGCCCACTTCTTGCACAGTTGCTTTGATCTTCTGGAATTTCTTTCTGTAATGCCCACTCCTCACACAGTTGATTTTCTTGTTAGAATTTCTTTCTGTAATGCCCACTTCTCACGTAGTTGATTTTCTTGTGACTTCTGGATCCTTTCCATCACGCTTTCTTTTGGATGTTCCCGGAATTTTCTCTATAATGCCCAATCCTCATACAGTTGATTTTCTTATTTTAGGAGACGTGCTATGGTAAATTATGGTACACTAGTTATATCAGCAAGTCTACGATGGCTTGTATTAAATGGCTGGCTTTTAATTTTATCTAGTCAAGCAGTTTTACTTGAAAGTGTTAAAATCATTTCTTGGCATCTTGGTCAAGATTTTAAAATTTTAAATAAAATCGACTGTAAATGTATATTGCTAAGTATAGCATATAGTAACGGTAGACTCTTAAGCAGACGCATACTTGCCAGATGTTCGACGATAGATAACTGATTCACATCATGCTAGTGTTGCCAAATAATAGTGTATGCAGTGTTGATATACTTTCGAAAAATTCTTAATATATATCAAAAATTACTAAATTCCTTTTCTGCTACTGTCCCAATTAAGCATTTAAATTGTTTTACTTGAAAGTGTTAAAATCATTTCTTGGCATCTTGGTCAAGATTTTAAAATTTTAAATAAAATTGACTGTAAATGTATATTGCTAGGTATAGTATATAGTAACAGTAAACTCTTAAGCAGACGCATACTTGCCAGATGTTCGAGGATAGATAACTGATTCACATCATGCTAGTGTTGCCAAATAATAGTGTATGCAGTGTTGATATACTTTCGAAAAATTCTTAATATATATCAAAAATTACTAAATTCCTTTTCTGCTACTGTCCCAATTAAGCATTTAAATTATGTATTAGTTTATTAATTTGGTTTCCGTTCTTTGAGATTTGGCCCAATTAACTGGAATCTACTATATATATAGAGGCCACAAATCCTGGTTTGTACTGTGACATGGGATTTCTCTCAGCACCCCTGAATATGAAAGGAAAGCATAGAAAATATATTTAAAAATTCTTAGGATATAAGACGAAACAATAAAAATAATCCAGAAATACATAAAAATAACTACAAAATGAAGACTAATGGGAGATGTGCATTCAGTTTAAACAATAATAGTTAGGCCTAAACATTCAGTTTAAATTTCAAACTGCTAAGTTTAAATGATGTTATGTCTTTCCAGTTTTGGAATAATGCTCAGGCTTTTTGCTTTACAATTATAAATTGTACAGCAAAAAACCTGAATTGTAAATTGTAATCTGATTTTATATAAAAAATGGTGTTTATTGTGTCCTCCTTTTCTCTAGTGATCTATATACACTTTTTCTGATAGAATCCTTTTAACTTTTCTCATACTTTCTTTTCTACTTCTTACTTCAGCATTCAGTTTAAATTTCAAACTGCTAAGTTTAAATGATGTTATGTTTTTCTAGTTTTGGAATAATGCTCAGGCTTTTTGCTGTACAATTATAAATTGTACAGCAAAAAACCTGAATTGTAAATTGTAATCTGATTTTATAAAAAAAATGGTGTTTATTGTGTCCTCCTTTTCTCTAGTGACCTATCACACTTTTTCTGATAGAATCCTTTTAACTTTTCTCATACTTTCTTTTCTACTTCTTACTTCTTTTCCATTTCCAAGGCTAAACCTATGAGTACAGCCTTCTATCTGTTGGTTTTCCTGTTTCTGTACAATTGTAAATGTGAATTTTGGATGTATAATTGGGATTTTGTAAATTTTAAATCATGAAAATAATGATAGCAAAACGTGTAGATTGTAAAATAAGAACTTATAAGTTAGGGATTGCTTGATTTATCAATTACAGATGGATTTTAATATAAATGAACAGCAATGAATCAACAAAACTAAGAGTTTCAAAATTCACAATAGGAACAAGGCACACTAAGCACAGGGCAAGGATGGCTGGGAAATATAATAATTTATCACTTTTCTTGTCCTATGCTCTGATGAAAATATTGATTACAAAAGGTAAAATTTTTTGGCTATAAACTAAGCCTTGTCTGGTACAATTTGGTAAACAACAAGACTGCAATTTCAACAACCATGCTACAGTATGTATAGATACCGTATATTTATATATGATAGTTACATTCTGAAAACTTACTTTTCATCATAAAAATATCAAAACAGATTATAGAAATGATGAAATATTAATTTTTAATACATAATATCATTATAAAAATATAATCTAAACGAAGATAGTTACATTCTGAAAACTTACTTTACATCATAAAAATATCAAAACAGATTACAGAAATGATGAAATATTAATTTTTAATACATAATATCATTATAAAAATATAATCTAAACAAAGTAATTATTATTATGAAAATAAAAAAAAAGAAAATGTCTTTGAAAAGTCTTAAATACATAATATTGTATGAGGAGAAACAAAAAAGTTCTTACTCTCATCATGATGCAATGTGTTAGGGATCTGAAATTTGGTCCTCCAACTCTTCCTTTTCTCTATATATCCACCTCTTAGAGTCTCATACTTCTCACACCTGTGAAACAGTTGTCTAATCCATCTTTGTAGATGTCAGCAAAACTGGAGGCAAACCAGCTCTTCAACAGCAGAAATAACTTCATCATCAAAGAAATTTCTTCCCCATAATGTTTTTCATATTTTGAAACAGGAAGAAGTCTGAAGGTACCAGGTCAGGAGAATAAAGGTGATGGGGGCAAGATTTCATAATCATATTTGCACAGAAAAGTGAGTATTTCTGCAGCTCAGTGTGCAGGTGCATTGTCAACTAACACAACACACCTTTTGACAGCAAACTTTGTGATTTTTTCTTGATACTGTCCTGTAACTTTTTTAGCACGTTCCTGTAGTATGCCCATTATTGTTGACCCCTTTTGTAAGTAATCTGTCAATATGACATCTTTGCTATCCCAAAACACTAACTAACACAACACACCTTTTGACAGCAAACTATGTGATTTTTTCTTGATACTGTCCTGTAACTTTTTTTAGCACATTCCTGTAGTATGCCCCTGTTATTGTTGACCCCTTTTGTAAGTAATCTGTCAATATGACATCTTTGCTATCCCAAAACATAAACATGATTTTGTTGTATGCCTTCTCTTGAGTCATACTGTAAACTGGTGCAATCAAATTTGAATTCAGATTTAAAATATTTGTTTAAATAATTTTTATTTCACAATCTCATATGATGGACATTCTTGCCATACACAGCTGACATCTCTTCATGGATTATTTGTGCAGTTTTCCCTTGAAGATAAAGGAAACTTATCATGATTCAATATTCAATTTTTTAATAAAATATCATCTACTGACATCCATGACATCATCTACTATCATGCTTCTAACTCCAATTAAATAGAGCCTGTCAAAACAAAAAAAAGGGATGTATATTAGTAAGACAGTAAGTTACCATTGTAAAAAATTACAGATCCATAGCACACATACAACATGATGAGGATAAGAATTTTTTGACCTTCCCTTGTATATATTACTAAACTTCTATTTACAATTTTCCACTCTTATTTCTCTCTATTTTCTCCTCTTTATCATTTTTCTTTTTCTCAGATGTAAAGAATAAGCAAATAAATTAAAAATGTACAAAATAATTAAAAAGTGAAAATAATATGAGTATGCATGTGCATGTATATTAGTAAGACAGTAAGTTACCATTGTAAACAATTACAGATCCATAGCACACATACAACATGATGAGGATAAGAATTTTTTGACCTTCCCTTGTATATATTACTAAACTTCTATTTACAATTTTCCACTCTTATTTCTCTCTATTTTCTCCTCTTTATCATTTTTCTTTTTCTCAGATGTAAAGAATAAGCAAATAAATTAAAAATGTACAAAATAATTAAAAAGTGAAAATAATATGAGTATGCATGTAATTCAAGCAACAGTTATAGGCTAATTAATCTGATAAGTATTAGTGTTATTCCTATTACATATATAGAGTGAGATATGCCAAAAACCAATAAAATGTAGATTGTGAATATAAATTTAAAGATTTTAGAAAATATCCCTCAAAATAATAATGATTAATAAAATGGAATTCAGAAATATTATCCCTCTATCATTTTTCTTTTTCTCAGATGTAAAGAATAATCAAATAAATTAAAAATGTACAAAATAATTAAAAAGTGAAAATAATATGAGTATGCATGTAATTCAAGCAACAGTCATAGGCTAATTAATCTGATAAGTATTAGTGTTATTCCTATTACATATATAGAGTGAGATATGCCAAAAACCAATAAAAATGTAGATTGTGAATATAAATTTAAGGATTTTAGAAAATATCCCTCAAAATAATAATGATTAATAAAATGGAATTCAGAAATATTATGCATATGTGCTAAAATTTTATATATCTAGCATTTATAAAAAAAAAATAAATTAAACCCTATTAGACATTAAAAAATTCACTTATAATTTTGTATAATTAATAAAAATGTTTAAATTAAACATTTTAAAATTAAATTCTTTAACTATGATTATAATATGATTATTTTATTAGAAAGATTTCAAAATTAAAAGAAGCCTATAAAAACATAAATATATGAATGAAAAATTATATTAAAACTGTAGAACTGTAAAACTCCTATCAAAATGAAAATTTGTTTATATCAATTATTATTAATCTTAATTTTGCATTAATTTTGTACTTAAAACATTTTATAATTATAATACACAGTTTGCCTATAGATTTTTTTAGAATAAATTTGAAACAGCAAATGTGATATTTTATTAAATTTATATTGATATTATTATAAGTACTTTTTTTTCTGACAAATTGTATTTATATCTGATGATAACTGATATTTACATTTTACTTACAAAAAAGGTCATGCATTAATTTACTAAAATAATCAAATTAATTTAATAAATTATGCATTTTTATTATTACTCTAAATAAACTGTAAAATGAAATTTTGCAATTTTAATAATGGTTTTCTATATATAATTTTATAAATTAAAAATTATTATTATTAATAATTTCAAAATATAATTTATCCTTCAAACTGGAAAAATTTACAATTCTTACAACTTGTAATTTGTCCTTCATTTAATCTAAAGAATAATCAGGCCATTACATTCAAAAAACAAATTATATTATTGTGTTTATTATTGAAACCAGTCAAACAAGTGATTTATTTTTAGTTTTTTATTAGTGTTTAATTTAAAAAAACTTTTAGTAACATGTATATTATAAAAATATAAATATATTTAAAAAATCTAAATAATTCAATGAAATATTAATGTTGCCATTAAAAATTTTAATATCTTATTGATTAAACCATCAATAACAGACTTTCCTGTTACATTAAATGGGAATTAACTAAAAACTTCATGACAAATGATAAATTATAATCTTCACATATATATATCATATTTCTAATCCATATTTTATGTCAAATTATTTTACTACAAAATATAACTTACATAGAAAAATGAATAGTTATTTACAATAAATTTCTATTCCATACATATATTTTGGCATAGTTTCAAATTTTATTCCTATAAATAAAGGATTAATAATAATATAAACTTAGTTTTCAAGTAATTTATTTGCTGGATCACAATACAGAATATATGCAATAATTTGGAAATAAGCTAAATTATCAATAAGAATTAATATATTCTTATTATTATAATTAGAATATACTATTATTATTATATTATAATCATTGGTTATTGGGAAAAGTAACAATCTGTTATAAT
>AYEL01079364.1:0-66741 GCA_000484575.1 Olivierus martensii
CAGCTAATTCATAACAGTCAATACTAATAGGAAAAGTATTTTTACAGAATAATCTAATCTTAATAAGAAATAATTTTAATATTCATAAATATGATTAATGCATAAAATAATTGAGCCGTTTATTTTGAAAGTGGCTTAAGTCCATTTGTTTTTAATCGAGATGTGAAAGGGTTGACATCTGAATCAATTTAAAAATATTGATTACTGATAATATGGAAGTACGATGTTTAGAAAAATAATTAATTTACTAACCCGATCAGCTTAGTAAATATTATTTAAACAGTAGGACGTTTTTAGTGGCCATAAATGGATTTAGGCCACATTCAAAATTAATGAAATTACTTTTTAATTTTTGAAAAAACGCACGTCCCTTGAAAAGAAATATAATAACTTTAAAATAAATAAAAAAATTATAATTTTGTTATAAAAACAAAAATAGAACATTTATTCACTTTCAAAAAAATTATACTATCAAATTATATCTCATCCATTTTATGCATACGGGAGGGATTTAAAATAATCATGGTGTACAGGTAGTATATACTGCAATCAGTCCATCATATCTTTGTATTTAGATGTTGAGATTGTTCTTACATTTTTATCCAACTGTAGAAATTCAATATTATTAAAGTTCATTAGTCGACTGTCTAATGCTATGAGAAGCACTTGTTTATATACAGGTAACTCTAGCTTTCAAATGTGGACTTAAGCCATATTCAAAATAAAAATTCTTTTACCATTTCGTTCTCTAGGTAATTTTCTACTAGCAAAATCTCAATATATGTGAACGTATTGGATGTAAATTATATTAAAATGAAGTGATCACGTAGAATTGCAACTATTATAAACGTTAACTTGATTTTTATCAAAATTGGACTCAAGCTACTTTCAAAATAAACGACTCAATTAATAATAACAAATTTCAAAAGTAATTTTTCAAAAATAAATATAATATTCATAAATGTAATAAATGCATGATATAATTAATAATAATAATCATAATATATTTGTATATAGAATGAAATAATAATATTAATCGAATGGAGACCATTTTTCGAATAAAATTAATTATAAAATGAAAAAGAAAATTTCACGGAAACTCTGGTCTCAAAAATGACTAACAGAGGGATTATTGATTCCGAGAAGCTTCGAGCATCATTCCTAAGGATGCGAATATCAATGGGATTTTGGATTTTCTGTAGTTTAATAAGATAAATAAGTTATGAATCGTGCTTAGCCATTTTTTTTTGTATATATAAATGGCGTTGCTGATCCTTTCGGTCATGTAAAAGACTTCCGAGATTCAAATACTCACTTCTGATAGTTTCCTATCACTGATTATCCATTTTGGCCATCGTATCATTTTACCGAATTTTAAGTAAAATTTGCAAAATAGCACAAAAGACGACTCAATATTTTTTGATAATTTTCCTTTATTCGATAAATGTCTCCATTTAGCCATATTCGTATATACGACACAATATTATATTTGCATAATGCATTCCTAAGATGGCATCTATTGATTTTAATATCGAAATATATTTGGATATTATAAGCAGAATATCGAAACCGTAATTGTTCCGAAATTGTTTCTAACTAATAACGGCACAAATAAAAGTGAAAGACGATAAAATTTCTGAAGAAAATCGCAAGAAAAGCTTACTGTATAGAAATTTCGTAGCTAATTTAGGCCGCTATAAAGTTAAACGGTACACTGAATTTATGATAAGAATTGTGTATTATATATTAAAATGATGCAAAATGCTACATTTCTTCCATATAATTCAATTCGGAGATTGTACACATCAAAATTCTTCGTTAGTTGACTTTGCAACCATTAAAATATTTTCCTTTCGATTATCGCATTCAGCACCAACCAAAAACATATCACTGATAAATTTAGTAATTTTTTTATTTAAAGTTATTAATTTAATTATTAAAAATAATATAATTTTAATAAATGGTCGAATTTGGGCTAATTAATTTCTTCAAATTTGTTTATTCAGATTATTTCCACTAGAGGCCGTTTGTTTTTTTATCGACCATTATGGATTCTTCGATTGAGCAATATCGATGTATTGACCAATTTTTTATCTGTTTTACTCATAATATTATTAGAATATATATTATAATAGGATGTATATTAATTCCTTTATCTACTTTGGAATTAAGAGGTGTTCTGTTCAATTATTTTCTCAATAGATGCCAACAGAAATGCATTTTTCACTCATTATGTACTGTATATGTTGAAATAATTTTATCAATGAAAATTGAATAAAAAAAATATTAATTATTATTGTAACTAGACATATTCAAATTAAATTTATTTAAATTTAAAAAATATCATCATCTTGAAATAGAAATTTAATCTAATTTTCCAACGAATATTTAAATTATTTATTAATCTAGAAACTTTAGATAAATAATGGAATTTTCTCTAATGGGCAATTTTTTTCTATAGATCAATTACTTAAAAATTATAATTATTAATTTATAGACGGCGACAATCTTAACTACATTGCTTGATTAATAATTTAAAGTTGGCGGTAACCTTAGAGAAAATTATTTCTAATTATTAAATTGAGTTTAATTCAAAAATTTAATATTGCAGAATAAAGTAAAATTGGATTAAAAATGTCGGCATTAAATAATAAATATTTACGAAAAATTTCACGGATAATATAACAGAATGGAACACGACTTTCCTTTCTTTGTTTTATGCCGATACCCAGCCGAATGTTACTGAGTGGTGGAGCATTTTAATGCTCATTGAGAACAGCCCACACCACAGATTGAGTCGGCTATCAAGAGAGGAATGAGGTTCAACAGCAATGCCCGGACCACTCCTAAAAATATCCGGATGCAATACCCAGCCGAATGTTACTGAGTGATGGAGCATTTTAATGCCCATTGAGGACAGCCCACACCACGAATTGAGTCGGCCATCAGGAGAGGAATGAGGTTCAGCAGCAATGCCCGGAACACTCCTAAAAATATCCGGATGCGTATGGTCCCAAATTGAACCCAGACTCTCCGAAATACAAGACAATGCTTTGTCAACCGGCCGACGAACGAAATACGTCTGCATTTATATTCACGATATAAAAGTAATCTTACATTTAGTTAAATATTGAAATCTTACCTTCATCCTGTAAAAACTTCACTTGTACAAAGTTCCGAAAAAAGCACAACTGTCAAACAGAGAAAAGCTTCGTAAAAACGCACTGCAAAATAAAAATCAAGATTAATGTAAATCTTGCAATAAAATCCTTAAAAACACAAAAATAGTCAGAGAAAGGCGAAATGACATCTTACCTGTAAAAAAAACAGCAAGAAACTGAAGGAAAGTATTGTTTCGGAGGTATCGAAACAATCGTTTTTTGAGGGAAACGTCACGTGCCACGTCATTTCTTTACGGAAAATCTTCGAAAACGTCATTAGCGTTCCAAAATGTTTAAATTTTAACGGTTTGGAATAATAATGACGTCCATACTGAAAATTTGAATTTTCTCAATATATTTCGAGATTTTTCTAATTTTATTCAATTTATCCTAATTTAAACGTTTTAAAGTGTTTATACGAAATACATTCGATTTCTCAATTTACAGTAATATATACGTCAATCATATCTTTCTATTCAAATGATAGTTTCAACTTTTCATAGAAAACTTATAGGTAGAATTTATCGTAAACTGCCACTTATTTTCGATAATTATGTTATACTTCATTACTCAAATATAAAAATTAATACTTATAAAGTTTTACGAATCAAAATCATTATTTTTAAATAACGAAAATATTTAATAAGAATTCAGTGGAATTTTAATATAGTATATTACAATTTCACACCATAAATAACATAAAAAGTCTTTCGAAAACAAGAAAAAGGGCAATACATATTTCTGTTCCTTCTGATGTGATAAACTGCTGTTAGAGTTTAAACAGAAACAATAAATGTATGACCTTATTACATATATATATATATACAGTGCCTTTCAGAGAAAAGGCCCGGTACAACTAATATTTTTGAGGCCCTTCAAAATTTAAAATAAAACTGTGGACAAGAAACTAAAAGGAATGATATTTAATATTTATTCAATTATAACATTTATTCGTTTCACAGAAGTTTATCAACATTTAAAACGATAAAATTGATAAATATTACGGTGGTAAAAAGCACCTAAAATCGTGAGGCCCGGGACAACCGATCCTCTTGTACCCCTCTGATAAACTGTATACTGTATTATCTTATATTATGGAGAGTATTCTGTTATAATCACAATATTTAAAAAATATATTATATACAATTTAATAACATAATAAATCATATTTCTAGTTAGTGTACAAAAAGTATTTTTGATATTATTAACCAATATGTGTAAATGTGTAAAATAAAAAAATCTTGATCCCTCAAGTTTGTTATTCTTTTCATATAAAGCCGTTTGATTCATATAATGGACATTAAGATTTTGAATTTTGAAACGTTCGCAAGTCAGCTGTTGTTAACTTAACAACTTCCGGATGACAAGATGTCAGGTATTATTTACGTAATTTTCAACATGCCGTGTAAATATTTTTATAAATATATTTAATCCGATTCATATAATGGACATTAAGATTTTGAATTTTGAAACGTTCGCAAGTCAGCTGTTGTTAACTTAACAACTTCCGGATGACAAGATGTTAGGTATTATTTACGTAATTTTCAACATGCCGTGTAAATATTTTTATAAATATATTTAACCCGAGTTTTATGCCACCGGAGTGGTATACACCCCTTGCATCCCTACTTAAACGTAATTAATTTATATGTAACACTGAAGGAATTCATTTATCGCAGTTAAAGATTAACTACATTATAAGATCAATTTTGCATTTCTTAACATTCTGAAATGAATTTACTCTTTAGCATGTTTTTAGCTTATTTTCCAAAGAAAATGGAAGCTTATAAGATCTCACCAAAAAAAAAAAATATCTCCTAAAATAATAACTTTTAAACTAATTAGCAGATTTTCATGAAATTCGGCATGCATGTTGTGCCATTAAAGGACACCTCGAAGCCGCATCCTTTAATCTTATAAGATCGAATAATCCATCAAGACAGAAATTTCATTTTTATTATATTTTTAATTTATATTATTACCATCAGATGGCGCTAAGTGTTAGCACTGTATAGTAACATTAGTTTACCCGATTCATTTCGATATCAATCACGATGACGTAACGCTGCGTGACATCACGATGGCATCATCGCGACAATTATGCTGATTAAATTAGCATTAAAATCGCACGCACAAAACCAATAGATTCCAAATGCTAAATAAATGACAGATTCAGAAATTAAACAATTTTAGTTCCTTCTAGAACTTCTTGTTTTAATTAAAAATCATACTTAAAAAAAGCTCGCTGTTCTGGTTTATATATAAGGGTCTTTTATCATTTACATTAAAAAATTTTAATTAATAACAATAGATAAATAATTTGATGATGTCGATCTGTTTTTTTTTTTTTAATGAAAAATTTGAATGTTTACATTCTTCAGCTTCTCAAATTTCTTTGTAAATGAGTAACCATGAAAATCAGTATAATTTCGAGATGATTTCATTACACATTAATTAGGTTTGGCAGTTATTGACTCATAACTGCCAAACCCAAAACATTTATAACGTTTGCATAATATGTATAAAAAAACATAAATGAGTCAGAAGACACCCTGTGAAGAATAGAAAAAAAAAGACTTTACCAACCACATACCTTCGACAAAGATCAAAATATGTTAACTCATTTTAAATTATTTTCATATTTTTTGACTTATGTCTGTTGAATAAGTTTCTTCCACTTCTAACAAACTTTTTAAAGAGTTCTTCCATAAATTAGTGACTTTGACCTTCGGGTAAACCGAGATAGAACGATCAGAAGTAACCTATCTAAAATATTTTCGAACTGGCATTTTTGCATAATTTTCTAGAAAAACGAAAAGAAGTTGACCTTTGAGTTATGTTAAAATTACTTCCTTATTCCTTCTCTCTTTAAATTACCAAAAACAGAACTAGTTTCGACTACAAGATTGTATTTTTTTAACTACTCATCCAAAAGGTCGAGTTAGAAAATATACTAATTACCCAAAAATTATAATAAATTAGTTTGTTGTCAGCATGAATTTTTCAGGAAGAGAAGTGAAAATTCCAGAGATATGATGACCTCGTTGTGTTCAAATCTGCTTTATCTGTAGAGTTTTTTACATGTCCTTATAAGTGGGTTATGGAATTAAAATTCACCTAATCATTTATTCGGGATAAAATTTAATTGTAAATATTAAAAAGTAATCAATCTCGATATATAGATATTCAGATATCATTCTTCTCAGTTCTTATCTGCTATTTTTGTCTTTGTTTGACTTATGATGACCATTCAGATGTAGTAAGAGATGAAGTAGATATGTAACTGGAACGACTTATAAACGCTTCATTACGTTTAAACCCATCTTCGGGTCAGCAAAAATACATTAATGTTAGCTGGTTGTTTACAGAATTAAATATCCGTCTGAATCACTTAATATGAAGAAATCCATCCACGCGAATCATACACTACAGATATAGTTATGTAATGCGGAATACGAGCTTGCGTCACAAATAATATAGACGAAAAAAAACACTACGTCATTAAGCAGCATGTCCTTTTACGTCTGTTGAATAGATCCACCCAAGTCGGATAACCGGTTCCTTCCGCCTCGACAGGTGTTTACGTCTCTCACGTGATATACCTCGCGAGTCACGCTTGAAGATAGTGGAACAGTTCTCTGGTAGAACCCTAACTGGGATACTAGTGTTTAAGATGATATCTTTGATATAGTACGAGTTAAAGGAATATTCTGAAATTTACATCCGACTATAACAGGTAAGTGATTCAATTTTTTCCTGTGTGTTATAAACACTTGTGCCGTGTGCGAAAATCGTTACGTATTCTTGTGTCGTCTCTATCACCAATCAGTTCCTACTAAAATACTACTGCACTGTAACGAAAATAGTTGTACGTTTGACACTTCAAATATGAAATTTCAGGAATTTTTCAGGAAGAATTTAAACCGGATCGCCTACATATTTTGTATATTTAGGCGAAGGAAAAGTCTCGACCCGTACCAGTCCATGCATTGTATCTGTCACATTTAAAATTAATTGACACATAAATCATTTTTCATAATTAACAGTTTCAACCACAGAACATTAAGAGAAATTTTTATGCACCAGTAACATGAACGACTCGCAGATTGTAAAGTTTTCTTGGTGAAAGTTTTCATTTCAAAATAAAAACAAAATTGCCAGTTAAAGAATAAGATTTATTTTTTCTAATCATCCAAATGTAGTGCAAGGTTGAAAAACTGGTTTCTTTCCATTTTGAAGATATTATTATCCTAGATGGAACATTTTGACAATTTGCAACTCCAAATATCTGAAGTTATGTAGAGATTATCAACCTGTAATAGCAATTTTTTGTCGCATAAATTATGCTGTTAATTAAAAAATTAAGCATTAATTAATTCAACTTTAATCTTCTTTATTTCTGAAATTATCAAATTAATCACAAGATCACCATGCCAAAATTCATCTCTAGGAAGAAAATTCGTGACATAATAAAGGATTAAGTTACATTAAGATTAATTGACGGTTGCTTCCGTTAATAATCGGACCTCACGAAAAACGTTCGTGATTGTTTACAAATTTGATAAATTATTTCACACTTCGGTTTTGTTACTTACATACTGTTTAGAGCAATTTTTCGATGCCAAGTTCACCACAAAATTAATTATTTAACTGTTCGTCGACTACTCACGTGAATTTCACACATGTTTAACTAAGCATCACGAGATTTCATGCAATTTATAATCCTATAGTTATATAATTACTGCATGACTAAGGTTGCATTAAAGTCTAGTAGTGTGTAAAGTGCTCTTCCATTGTCTTATATAATCTGGTAGAGTGGATCGAGTTCACCTGTCGAACAGACAGTTCTTTCAACTTTGAACCGTCGAAAAAATTCGATATTTTAATGTCTTATTGTTAGAGTTTATTTTTGGTCAATAAACGTTTACAGAGTTATTTGAGTAGGATGCAACCTACAGAAACTCCCACCATTCAACTTGGCTACTTGGCATTTTGCGATGCATCAATATCAGTAATGGAAAAAAAATCTTTTTATTGCGAAAATATATTATGGTAATTGAAAGCTAGTAGAATAAAATTAAGCAATAATTATGTTGCATAATTAATGTTGTTAATCAGAAAGATAATCATCATCAGCTACAATTTTTACAGCGATTATCAGTACAGTCATACCTCGATTTTCGACTTTACATCGTTTTTTTTTTTTGCTAATAAGAAAAAATTAAAGTTTACTAAAGGCTGAGTCTCACAGGCTTAAAAAGCGATGCAAATACATGTGTTGATGCTGATGTTACTTTCACTATATGAATAGACGCTGCGATTTTACGCCGAAGTTCACTCTTGTTCAACTTTTTACGCTGCGTACAAGATATCTTGGCCATTCGTCCATTCGGGATATGAGCTAGTTATTGAAATTTATACAATTATTTAGAATATGTTATTAGCAACGTTACTGTGTTATTTATAGGGTTTCTATGTCGTTTTTTAAAGAGTTTACTCGACTTAAGTAGCCAGTCTTGGAACGAATTAACGACGTAAGGTGAGGTATAACTGTACCTGTATTTCGAGGAAAATTAGCAAATTATTAAATGTTTATTCATTAATTAAAAGATGAATACTACGAAATTTTTGCAACACTATCATGAGATAACCATCAGAAACGACGATTATCTCTATTCTGCAATTTTAACTGCATCTATTATGTTAAAAAGCATATTTTTGTTTTTATAATAGTGCTATTCATTACGGTTAAAATGCGCGCACTTCAAGGAGAGTTAGCAAATTATTGAATGGAATTTTATGTTTATTCATGATTTGAAACGTGACTATAATTTGTCAAGGAATGATTTACTATATCTACATCAACTATCGAGAAATCACGATATCAAAAAACACGATTCACGACTTACTAACCTCGATTCTGGCGAATCTAAATGTCTCCATTATTTTTATTTCATTATCGGATGTTTTTTTTTCTTTTTTATTATTAAAGAAACAAGATCGAATGGGACGTAAATAAAATGGCAATTTAGTTAAATATTTAACTGGAAAATCCCAGTTAAACTAGGTCAAAACTATGCATAATTAATTAATTTTTGCGTAATGGCTGCTTCTGGAGATGGAAAATATAACCTAGAAGCATATATATATTTTTTATTTAAATAAGAATAGTGTTTGTCGAACAGACAGCGCAATTAGTTGAATTTTTAATAATATTTTAAATAGATCGGAAGCACTAATTTAACTCCTGTTTTTTTGTGATCGTTGACTTATAGATTGACCTCTTTCATTTGGTACTACTTTTACCGAACTTCACAAAATTAAAATTATACCATCATGCGTCTCCAAATCATCTTGCATTCTAGTCATTGTATTTTTTCTGTGTCTATTACTCTTCTGTTGTTGTTTGATGATTGATTAAGGAGTAACAATAAATGTGTACGTGCTTATTTATTATTCATACAAATGATCATTGACTATAGTATCCATCATGAATGTTTTCACCAATAGAACTGCCTAAATTTGACATGTGACTATAGATTGTCAAACATCTTGACCAACTGAGAAATCTCACAAAAAAATTTAGGATGAACATATTTTGATATTTCAATTATAGACATGAGCTGTCAACACAGGCAAATGGATGAGGATGCAAAGTCGCAAATTCTAACAAATACCAATAATAGATTATTATAACTAACCTAACAGTTCTAACAACTCTGTAAATCGAGAGTTTGGTCTAAGCTCAGGTCTTTTAATATTTTCTAAAGTAAATATACTTAAATCCAAAACAATCTAATTTAAAACTTGACATCTAACCAGCAAAACAAACAACTGAAACTTACAATTAGAAGTATCCAACAAGTGTTAGATCTAAACAACAAAAACAATGTTAGAAACTTATACTAGTAAATTGAATAAATTCTTAAACAAAATTTAAATAACAAAAATATAAATTTATTAGACTCCAAAAACACTTACAAAAGTGTAAACAAAGCTTTATTTAAACAATAATAAAGCTCAATTCAATAACCAACAAAACTTATTCGAAATTCAAATATCTAAAAATCCAATTATTCACAATAAATAACCTTAAATCTTACTTAAATTCTAATACCTCCACCACCGATACAAACTCTAAACAATTGTCAATCTTTACAAGAATTCAAATGTCACTTAGCCAACCCTAGGTCAATACAACACCTCGCTGTGGTGTTGATTATGTAGGCTTTTATACTGATAGTGATGTACAGTCCTGAGCTTGGCTCATTTGCATAAGTTTGCATAACAATATCAAATTTCTTATCTTACAGAGTAATCAATTCATGTCATCCTCTTTACAATTTAATTATATACCGAACAAAACATTGATAAGAGAACATTCTTATTTTCTCATATTGGATCAGTGGTAAAATTATGTAGATGAGATGACGTCACAAACCGAGAAAGCTCCCTCGGAAGACGGATGTCCATTCTGTAAACATGTGATTTCTAAATACTATGATGGAGAACATGGAATTAAATTAACTCTTAAACAAAAATATATGTTAAATAATATTGAATATACGATAAATAATAAAAAGAGCATAATAAAATAATAGTCAGGATAGGTCAGAGTTAACCTCTTCATAAGGAGATTTCTGTAATCGGACTGATTGACCATTAGCTACTCATTCATCTCTGCTGAATTTCTTTAAAATCATTTGATAAAACTATTTAGTGGCCAACCAAATAAACACAGCCAAACTTCCCCTGGCGGTCAAAGTCTATTTTAAATTTTGTAAATGATTATTTTTTGAATTAATGCTATGGTGCCACCATCTGTTGAGTTAATAATTAATTAAATTTTTTAGAATTTAGAACTAAGGTGGTGCCATCTAGTAATTAATGATTAAACTATAATTTTTAAATTAATTTCCCGAAATAAAATTTTGCCACCGCACTGGACTCGAACCGGGATCCTTGGGATAGCCCCACTGCCTTAACCAATTAGACCACGGTGATGTCCGGCAGAATTCTATTTCGGGAAGCTTATATAATGATTACTGTGGAGACTTATTTTATCGGACAAGGCCGAAACTATCACTCCCAGACGGGTATCTACATAGCCACGGGCCTTCTTGGCAAACCTGGGCAGGCAGACTTGGCTCAAGTCAGATATCACTTAGATCAAACTTTCAAACAGGGGATTAACCATTACTTCCCTTTGTGGTCAAAGTCTCTTTTAAATTTTGTAAACGATTATTTTTTGAATTAATGCTATGGTGCCACCATCTGTTGAGTTAATAATTAATTAAATATTTAGAATTTAGAACTAAGGTGGTGCCATCTAGTAATTAATGATTAAATTATAATTTTTAAATTAATTTCCCGAAATAAAATTTTGCCACCGCACTGGACTCGAACCGGGATCCTTGGGAAGCCCCACTGCCTTAACCAATTAGACCACGGTGATGTCCGGCAGAATTCTATTTCGGGAAGCTTATATAATGATTACTGTGGAGACTTATTTTATCGGACAAGGCCGAAACTATCACTCCCAGACGGGTATCTACATAGCCACGGGCCTTCTTGGCAAACCTGGGCAGGCAGACTTGGCTCAAGTCAGATATCACTTAGATCAAACTTTCAAACAGGGGATTAACCATTACTTCCCTTTGTGGTCAAAGTCTCTTTTAAATTTTGTAAACGATTATTTTTTGAATTAATGCTATGGTGCCACCATCTGTTGAGTTAATAATTAATTAAATTGTTTAGAATTTAGAACTAAGGTGGCGCCATCTAGTAATTTACTATTTAGTGGTAAATAGCAGGTTAGAGAGGAAATAATTCAGTTTTATTTTCATGTGCGAGAAACAGTGTCACGTCACAAATATCACTAATAAAAAAATACAGATACATTAAAATAGAAGATGTTTGTAAAATTTATTAATTTTTGTGTTAAGTTAATTAATATATATTCTTCTTAACTATTAATTGATGCATAATTATCATCTGAAAGATAAGACTTAACTCAATCTACCAGAAAGCCCACCTCTCAAGTGGACACATCATGCCATCTATGGAATAAGTTATAAAATTATGCCGATATTTGAATTTTTTGAAATTTTTTATAATGGTTATTTTAAAAATATATTTAATAGTCAAAAACTCTAATTTCAACTCATAGAAACTCAAATCAAAAGGATTTATAAAATTTCAGTTGCAGAGTCTTCAAGCTATTTCAGTCTAAAGTTGTATGTGACACTAATGAGGATAAGTAAATTATTATATAGATTATTTCCTAAAACAACATAACAATATCTCAGTCAAAAATAATTAATTTTTAATCAACACCTTTTTTTATTGTTTTTTTGTAATATTTTTTTTTTAAATGAACTTTTTGAAATGTATACTTATATATGTATGTATTGTACATATATTTAAGCACTTTTGATTTATACATACAGAATAAACTATTTTTCTTTTCAAGTGCTTAATTTATTACACCTTTTTTTATAACACCTTTTTTTATTGTTTTTTTGTAATATATTTTTTTAAAATGAACTTTTTGAAATGTATACTTATATATGTATGTATTGTACATTTATTTAAGCACTTTTGATTTATACATACAGAATAAACTATTTTTCTTTTCAAGTGCTTAATGTCTGTGAAATAAATATTTATTAACATTTTTAAGATTTGAAACTGTTATATATAAAACTGACACATGTTATATATCCAATGATAAAGATATACTTTATGAATTCCTCTCTGTCGTAAGGTACATGTTATTCAACTTTGAAACATTTGCTTGTAAATATTTCTCATAAATGCTTAATAGAACTCTTGCAAATAGAAATTTCAATACAATTTTATACTTGATTATGTAAATGGATCTTGTGGATTAACAAGATCCATTTACATATTTAAATGGGATATTCTTATAATGTAAATTAATTTTCTTGTTTTAAGTTAAAATATATTACACACATTATTTATAATAATGTCATTAGTTTAAATTTAATACTTTCAATTTTAAAACTCCTGATATAATATGAAATCATTGAAATATTATTACTTTCTGATGTTTATTATAAATTATGTATGTTGTTTGTAAAAACTCATTTGGTAATATCAAAAACAAACACCGAAAAGAAAAATTAAAAAAATAAAAATGCTGTTTAATAATCGACATATTTCATTTTCCAAAAAGTTTTTAGTTTCTACAGAAATTATATTTAAGTAAGAAATTAATACTAATAATGCAATGTATTTTTCAATATTCAAATTGAGAAGTTTTATATATAGTTCTTGATTTACAACAGGGTTCAAAATCAAAATCTGCCATTGTAAGTCAGAATGGATGTAAGTCATAAATGCCCAAAAGTTATGAATTTTTTATTACTAATGTTTAATAGGACACTATACATTATCTTAACAAATATAAAGACCACAAAACTACACAAATCACACACAAAAAATTATGCTTTCCATATATCACACCATTGGGTCAGGGACTCTAACCCATTAAATTGCATTGACATTGATTAACAGCTGATAATTATATCTGGAAATAACAGCACAAAACAGCAGTTGATAAATAATAACCAAAATTTTTAATGAAACATTTTCGGTTGCTATACAACCATCATCCTGGATGGTTGTATAACAACCAAAAACATTTCATTAAAAATTTTAGTTATTATTTATCAGTTGCTGTTTTGTGCTGTTATTTCCAGATATTGCATTGACCAATCACTGAATTAACTGATTATATCACCATCAACTACCTTCCTTGTACAAGAAGTCTAGAACTATCTTTATTTTAGTATGGTAGTCCTATATTTCTGATACCATTTGATTTGAATGAAAGTCATAAGTTGATTTGGTCAGAAGTCAGAAAAACATTAAATTTATGAGCCTCATGTTACCAGTATTTATTATGCTACAACAAATTATTGTAATAAAATTAATTAATAAAAAATTATGAGCTTCTATAAAAATCTTCCTAGATGACAATGAGGAAGAAGTGAATGAATTTCACATCAGTATTCTCCAAACTGTGAATTTTTCAGAAATTTCTTCTATTCAAGATGATTTTCTTTTTATCTTGCAAAAATTAATGTTGTAATAAAGGACTTAATCCAAAGAATCTCCTGGCATTGTTCTTATTACTGTTGACATTTTCAAACATATTTTTAACAGTACAGGTATCTCTCCTATAACATGGCTTCCTACAACACTGTTTCGTTCTAACACGATTTGAAAATTGCAGAAACTCTCATATAACATGGTACTTCTACAACACGATTTTTACTTAACACATTTAGAAAATTATGTTTCTTGCCTACAGCACAGCTACAAAACATTTTTATTAATTTTTGTAAATCCTTGCCTACAACACAAACATTTTTATGAATTTTTGTAAATCCACACTATGGACACAATACATACATAAATTGCAATCATTGGGAAATACTTTGCTAAAATTAGTCATAAATGCAATTTAGATAATTTGCTATGAGAGGGACAATGTGCAGTCTATTTTCAACTTTTACATCTCCAACAAATCTCTGCTTAATCAAAGATAGTTTTGTTTCTCTAAACAAAAGAATACAACAGATGCCATATCACAGATTGTGACTATAATCTTTTCTGCCTTCAATAAAAAGTTATTTTGCCTAGCTATATCACTAGACATAACAGGTGCTTTTAATCATGTCTAGTGAGATAAAAGTCTTTCTGTGCTTATCCATCAAATGCGCTTATTCAATCTCTCATACAGCTACTTCCAAAATAGAGAAATGACTCTCAACTTCCAAGGTGCTTCCAACTTGAAAACTGTCACAGGTGAAACATACAGGGCTCATCCTTTGGATCTGGATTTTGGAATATTCTTTTGGATAATATATTTATTCTCCAATTTTAAAAAGGAGTAGACTTCTAGTTTTGCTGACAATTATTTATTAGCAATAATAGATAAAAACATTTATGAAGTGAAGTGGAAAGCTAATAAAGTGTTGTCTCTTCTCACAGAATGAAGTATCAGAAACAAACTTTCATTTAATCCTGAAAAAACTCAAATGATATTAGCAACAAACAAACTCAAATTTAACTTTCCGGAAATAAAATTTTTATCTGAGACACTTAAAATATAGTAAAAAAATAAAATATATTGGTATCACACTTCATAAAAGACTAAAATGGGAACCTCATTTCAGGAATTCAATCATCAAACTTGAAAGACTAATCTTTTAAGTGAGTAGCAGCCCAAAAATAGGACCTAAATTTTAAAATAGTTAAAATTAGCTATGAAGTTCTTATTTTTCCTAAACTGACTTACACTTGTCAAGTTTGGAACTATAAGCTATGGAAAGAATTTAAGTTAAAGAATTATTACACCAATTTCAAAGGAGAGTTGCACTCTGCATAATAAAATAATACTGCAGTACTTCATGCCACTTTGCAATCTTACTAGCCAATATTATTCTAATAGATTTAAAAATCAGAAATATCTGTGATTTTTAAAATGCCAAATTTGGTGACAGAATCATCATTAACAACAATATTTATATGATTGATAATCCACTTAACCCAGTGGTTCTCAACCGCTGTGCCGCGGCACACTAGTGTGCCGCGAAGCCTTTGAAAGTGTGTTTGCTGTATAAAGCTTTAATATAGGAGTTAACAAACGAAAAAGAAGAATTTCCTCATCTGAAGCTTTGTTGCATTCTTGCTTTCCCAACCATTTAATTACCTTTAAAAATAATTATTTGTTTTAATAAATTCCAAAACAAAAATAGGCATTAAAAATTTAGGAAATAAAATATAGCTCGAATTCTTTTACTTTATTCTAGCACTTAGGTGCTAGAATAAGGTAAAAGAATTCATCGTTTAGAGGTAGAGTAATTTTTAAACATTATTATAATATAGCTTACTTCTAAAAGTAATAACAAAGAACCTCTTATTTCTGTTTCCATTCTAGCTAATGTTTGTACATGTAATGGATAATCATTTAATTTTTTTCCAAAAGCAAATCGGCAATTTGCATAATCACTTGCAAGATTTAAAATACTAAAGTAAAATATTCAATTTATTTGTATTTAATAATACTTAAATTTAAAAAAATTATAACTGTATAAATATTTTAATTTAATTTCTATTTAATAAAAATTATATTTAAACATACCGTCTCATGGCAGAAACAGATGCAACTGCATTATGAATACGAGTCATATTTAACATATGTGATATAGTAGCAATGCCTCTGCCTTCTTCAGATAGCTTTTATAAATCAGAATAAAATTAAATCATCTATTGATATTTCTATATTATTTAAATTTGAAGACAATTTATAAAGTTGTTAGTAATACAACTTTAGAAATTGAATTAGAGTTTTAAAAATGTAAAGATTTAATAAAAATAGTCATTAGATATATATATAGTAATGCAAATTTCTTAACTCCTATCAAAGATTTTACATTTTTTCCAATTTAATTACATATAATGTCAAATAAATTATTTTAAATATGAACTTTCAGATGATAGATTTATTTTTCTATGAAAATAAATTTTTAATATTTATTTTTCTAACAAACTGAAATTATCTTTACCTTGAATAAAATATCAAAGATAATTACAAATGAATTCAAATATGTTAGGTTTTAATTACAATATTATGATTTCTTTATTAATAAATACGTTTAAATCATTAAAAAAAATAGAAATTTCAAGTCTTATTTTTTAGTTGAAAATCTGAATGCATAAAATTATTAATGATAAAAAAGATTTATGATAGTTCATATTTTTTGATATTTATAAATTTATTATATCACCAAAATCTTTTCAAGTGAAATGTCTTAATATAACATAACTAAAGAAATTCAGAAAACAATGATATCATGAATTTTAAGAACAACTTATTAATTATTTAAGATTCAATGAATAGCAAAATTAATTCTTACTTGATTGACATTATTCAAATATAAATATAGTTTATTTTATAATCCTATTTTTAATGTAGAAAGGTTTTTTCAGAATTTTCAAATTTTATTTTTTTTCATGCTAGTAAAGTCTCATTTATTTTTCATTTAAGTTTTAAATAAATAAAATAATCTTGGTATTCAAGATATCAATTCGTTTTTTAATATTTTAATTCAGTATTTTTTAAACTTTTTTGTTTTTATATGTTTTACAAAAATTAATTTAAGTTTTTGTAATAAAAGCATTTCAAACATGAAGTTTTCCTAATGCAATACTTAATATCTAGTACTATTGGATAATTTAACATAACTGAAAAAAGAAAAACACAATTGAATGACAGCAGGCAAGTACTTTTGTTCTATAGTGCATGCTGTTAAATTTTTCAGTTTCTAAAATAGCACTTTTAGACATAGAATAAATGCTGAATGCAAAAATTCAGCTCAACCAGTATCAAAGAAAAATTTCATTCTTTTAGAGAAATACTGGTAAAAATAATTACATTTATAGCATTTTGACTTAAAAATAGGATATAAGAACTTGCCTGGTTAATAAAATTATGGTAAAAAAAAAAGAAATGTTCAAAATTAAAATTTTTGAAATCAAGTTGAGAATTGTCTAATATAGTGGTCTCCAAAGTGGGGTATGCGTACCCCAGGGGTATGCGAGACGATACCTGGGGGTACAGTGAAAACAATTTTTATATATTGTTTGTAGACTCTACAAGCTGCTAGATCACTGAGTATTAAAACTAAATATCGAAATAAATTAAACTTGGAACCAGACCTTCATATCGCAGTGTCAGATAACATCAAACCAGCATTTTCAGAAATTATTAAACAAATGCAAGCCCATTCTTCTCATTAAATTTTAATAAGAAAAATAAATATGATCTATGTTTATAATAAAAATAATGCGCAATTATAACTTTTTTGGATATTACATAAGACCTTATTTTCTCTTTAAAACACTAATTACAGTAGATATCTGCTCAATCAGTTGGGGATATGCGCAATTAATTTTTTCTGTCTTAGGGGTACGCAGTCAAAAAATATTGGAGACCACTAGTCTAATAGAAAAAACAACCCTTAAAACAACCAAATAACCTTAGTATTACAAATTAATTTAGAAATAACTGAAATTAATGATTAAATTAAATGTTAACAATGTGGTTCCATCTACTGACTCATAACTAAACTACAAATTTTAATACCTATCTGAAAGTGATATTTGTCCTGATCTGGATATGAACTAGGAATCTTTAGGATAATGCCCTAATATCCTATGAGTTCGACCATCAGAACACCAGGAAAATTTCCCCTTCAGAAAACTTATATAACTGGAAATTAATTATTAATTCAAAATTATTTCTAAATTAATTTGTAATCTAGAGTTATTTGACTATTATTTGGTTGGTATTTGATTATTAATCCCTAGTAAGTTTGTTTGTTTATTTGTTATATATAACATTTTTAATTCAATATGGTGCTTTTAATACATTTTAAGTATTTTCAGTTTATATATTTCAATTTAACATGATAATTTTATTCAATACAAACAATATCAGTAATAATTATATTATTATAGGTTTGTTTGTTTATTCTTGAAAATTTCAGAGATTTTTTATTTAGAATAGCAAAGTAATTGTTTTCCTTACATCATATACATTAATTTTAAATAATTTTTTAAATATTTTTTATATAGACTTAACCCAACAAAGCAATTCCTCATCTACCAAAAAAGATATAATAGCATAACCAATTTTTTTTCATTTCATAAAACTAAATTCTTTATGTATGAATCAGAATCTAATAATGGAACAACAGGTGCCGCCTTCTACATTTTAATAGATAACTGTGTTATCCAATATAGTGATTTTAAACTAAATAACTATTGCATAATTACACCTAAGGAAAAGTTTTTGTCATTCTTCATTCAATGTATCACATCTTGGATAACAATTTCAAGGATGTATTGCTCTGTATATACTCTATACTGTCCTTTTGACTGGGGATGGGCAATCTTTTTTTTATAAGGGCCACATTTAAAGCTTTCCAACTGACGTGTGTTGCACACAAGAGGAAAAAAAGAAAAATGGGTATTTGATGAATTTCATAAAGGGCATATATAGAAGAATAAAGAACATATGTGAGGGAACAGTTAATGATGATAATACTAATGAAATAAAAAGTGACATGAGCAATGAACAAATGAGCAGAATATGTAGTCCTTCTGGCAACAATGGCTGATATGGAGACAGTTAAAAACATTGCTAAGAAGTGGAACAAAAGGATGGCATTTAAAAGATAACCCACAATATTGGAAGATTACAGAATGACAAAGATAAATAAATATAGCTAAGGTCTAAGAATTGGGATCTACCAGGTTGTGCTAACAATCAACCATAACAATATAGAACAATTTTATATAGTGGTGCTGAAAGAAATCTACATGATTGATACTAGCAGAGCATATGAATGACATCAAGAAAGATAAATTGACAATGGCATTAGCAAGACTAGCTTATGAAGAGGACATAAAGATAAATGGAAGGAAGCTAAAGCCATAAAGATGTGTGATGAGTGTTAAAATCAGAAAGTTTCAGATAAACAACAGAAATACTGAGACAAATGAGGCAAGACAACATTATTAATGAAAATCAGCCAAGAATGTGTCGAAAACATAACACCTAGCTATAAATAAAAATCTTTGAGTTTTAAGGTTTATTTCTTATTAGGTATTAACACTAAATAAAAATTAAGAACTACCAAAATATAAGCATTGACATTCTAGAATTTTTGTAACCATAATAACACATAATATGAAATCCATAACTTCTTTACACTTGAAATATATAAGTTTTTCTAATAGTAGTAGCCAGACAACCAAATAGCTAAGTTATCACCAGAATGAAAGCATGTTGTATTTCTACCATGCAGTATTTGTATTTAATTTTAGGTTTTATACCTCCAGATTTTTTTAGGTGTCCAGGCTTGATCATTCAACTCCACCTTAAAATTTCTTGAAAAATTTTTGATGTATCTAGGCCAGGTATCGATTCTCCTACTAATACATCTGATGTAAAATCCTATTGACTTTATCTCAGATGTGGGCAGTTCATAGTTGATTTGGAATTGGTTGATTACTAAATAATGTATCAATGGTTGGGAAAAGATATTAAATAAAATAATTACTTATATATGTTAGACTCTTGTTAAGTTAGTTTGAATTAAGTCACAAAAAGATACTTTTGGCAGCAGTCACTTTTAGAGCCCCACAGATTGTCTTAAAATGTATGGTGGATCAACTGGAAGGTTGAAAGATAGGGTTCATTGAGCCTGATTGGCCCTAGATCTTTCCTGAAAAATAATATATGAGACCCAGAATTGAACCCAGCTCTTTCAGTTTGGTAAATGACTGTTCCACATAACCAGCACTAGAAACTTGGATACAGGAAAATAACTTAAATATTCCATCTTTGTTTTTACATTGTGTTTTATTTAGTTTTATCCATATAAAATTCTGATAGGCACAAAATACAATATTTCTTGTTTTACTGTATGCAGTTTCGAATTAAGTTAGTGCCGGGCCCAATCGGATATTTTTCACGGGGCCCCTCAAAATATAGCTTATATGTATAAATAAATTAAGTAATGCTTATAAATAAATATGCATTTTTTAATTAATCCTTTGAATGCTATGAACACAAATATGAATCCAGCTAAAGATATCGGTGTGGACTATGTACACATATATATATTAGCAATTGTTTTCTTGATTTTTGTATTTTTCAATAAAAATACAAAAATCAATGTTATCGATGAGTTTGAGATAGTCACATATTTGCTTATCAATGACAATAAATAAAAAAATTTTCTTGTATCCAAAACACTTTCTATTTGATAGAATGTTACTTCTTTCAACAAATGAGAAACGTAATGGCAGTAACATTGCAAAATAATATAATTATGATATATATGTTATAATCGAGAGATTTTTGCCTTTTCGTTTTGGATAAATTAAATCAACATATGAAAACACACAATAAAGATTAAATTAATAGTTATTTTAAAAAATTAAAAGGAACTTTAAAAACACACCAATAATTTTGTCATATAAGGTACAAAATATAATTGATTCATTCTCAAAAATAAAAAAAAATATCTGATGAATTATATTATATTTTGAGCAGATTTTTAGAATATTTTCAAAGTGAACATTTTAAAATTCTCTCATATTTATTCAGGAAAAATCAAGGTCTAGGAAGTTTTTTGAATGATTTACTTTAAAATGATTATAAACTAATTATTGAGATTGGCTATATCTTCATCAATTATCAGTAATAACAGTAGAATCTTCAATAACATTCCTGTAAGAACAGAATTAATGATTCACTTGTTAGATATCATATCATTTTAAAAAAATACTCACTTGTTAACTATAAACAACTGTGTTCTGCTGCTTCTAATAACACACGAAATCACAACAAGCACTTGAAGCAGGATATAAATACACTATTTTATTATTAGATATATACATACGAGGGGGGACCCAAAAAAAAACCGAACTGAGAGCACGCTGCCATTCGTAGACGTAGTAGAGAGTAGCAATATCCTTCACATTCGAGGTATCCCCTAACTGTGTTGTCCCCAAATTGTGATGCGCGCTCCCCTTTGAGGAGTTCATAAGAAATTTTCAAGGGAATTAACTGCTGTTGTTCTTTACTGATAAAAGGGGTGAGTGCTATTTTTTTACAGATAAAAGGATGGGTCATTTAAAAAGTTTACTGAAAATATCCCTAAAATCTATTTTATTTGGACTCGTAGGAATCGAACTAATAAAAATTGCGACAGTAATAAACGGGATTAATGGAAATCGAGCAAATCAGATTCGGAGTTCGGACAAATGGAAATCTTCAAGTTTTATCTAATATAATAAAATATGAGAATGCGATTGAATATATATATTATATAAAATAATTTTGTAGTGATAAACGTTATAAAAACTTTATTTTAATTCTAAAATAAACAATTTTTTTTATTTAAACTGCAAATATTTTTATTCATTCAGTTATCAGATTTTAAAGCATAAAGTAAAGGTAAAGTATATAGTATAAAGACTATAAAGTATCCATTATAATTAAAACAAAGTTTATAGACAAATATTTGTATATCATATTTTAAACTTTTTTAAAAATTAAATCATAAATTACAATTAATAAATTTTAATTTAATATAATACTGATAAAATACAATATTATATACTGGGATTATTTTTAATCGCGTGAAATGTGTGTTGAATGTTTATCGTCTAATTTTTTCCATGCCATGTTACTAGCATGAAATCTATTTCCACTTGCAGATTATGTCATGATTTTTATTTTTTATTTTGTCTTTGTTTATTAACCAATATTTCTTTTTAATTTATAGGAAATTTTATCTAGATATCAATAAATTTTTAAGCAATTTCTTGGTATTTTGTAGCTGTTATCTTTTCAAATTTTAAATTTCTGCTATTACAGTACTGAAACTAAATACTCAGCAGAGAGGACTGGAGGGTTATATTCTTTCTAACCCTCTAGATTTACCATTCTACACATACAGGTAACTAAAAAAATATTTAATATTTTTTATTTATTTTATAGTGTAAAAAGATGAATCACTAGTTAGTTCTAAAAATTAAAATATATATATATAAAGAAGTATAATTGTAAATATAAAGCAAGTAAAATTTTAATGATCTCTGAATCACCAAAATTTTATATTCTTTATATTTACAGTTATATTTATGGATCCACAGTTGACAAGTATAATTAGATGATGAGGACCTAATGCAAATATAAATGAAGTTCACTTCCATCGTTATCATTGCCAGGAGCGGATTTATCCATAAACTATACAAGTTATAGCTTACAATAGACCTCATATTTTAGGGCCTCTTAAATATTAAAACGTAGGGAACGCAATACACATAAATCTGGCCATGCTCCTGTATCATTACTTTATTCTAATAGGTATGTGTCCACATCAGTGGCACTGCCAGGGGGTGCAAGGGAGCAATTGCACCATCTGCTACTGATATTTATACTGATTTGTTCAGTGATAATTATTTATTTAGTAAATTCGATTGATATAAACTAATCATAATCAATAAAAAATATATAACACATAATTTTGTGCAATTTTGTCTTTGTTTTTTATTCAAATAGCATTCCACACTTAATTTTTTTAGTTTTCATCCCCCTTATTAAATTTCTGATTGCGCCACTGGACCACATAACACATGTATCAAAATATATAATATGATGTATAAATTTTTGAATTATTGTTATTTATTTTAACAATAAAATTTGTGAAAAATTATTTATAAATTTAAAAAACTCTCAGGCGAAAGTTGATTGCATGGATTTTATTGATTTAATTATTTGCCATTGATAAATTTTATTTATAGAATTGTCTAAATTAGTGGTCCCCAATCTGGTTGGTGATTGCATCTCTAATAAAGGCGAATAATAAATTTTCAACAGTCTCTGACGCTGAATTAATAAATTTTTGCAGCTCACTATAGGGCCTCAAAAATTTTTTTAATGTCATATTTATTACACGTATAAACGGAGTTTCTACCGAAAATTTTTGGCCAACTTATTCTTTGTATTAAGCGCAGTATTCGATGTCAGATTATCCGAAAACAGTGAGCTTATTTTGCTTATCTATACACACCTGTCGTATGGAGTGCGTGCTATTATTATTTACTGAGAAAAGGGCGATTAAAAAAGTTTGAAAACTACTAGTTCTAAACAAAATATCTGCAACTTATGAACAATAACGTTGAGATTATGAATAAATTTTTCGTTATAAGTTATTTCTTATTCTGAAAACTACTCGTATGGGCAGTTTGCCAACATATTTTCATGTTTTGATTCTGTTATATGAGAATTTTGTTTTAATTTATTTTTAATCGCTTTAAAGTTTCAATACGGTAATATATCTAGAAAAATAAATAGTGTCGCATAATTTATGGTAATTAAAATTAATTGATTTAAGTAATCAACTTTATTATTATTTTAATAAAACATTCTTACTTGTTAATCAATTTTGTTCGCGATCATTTCAACACGGAACAAAAATTAATACTAAAAAACGAAAGAAAAAGCCACATTGCTTGACGTTAAAACACGGAATATTGTGTGTGTCTTTAAATTTTATCCAAGTTAATTTGGTTAAAATTTTTATTTTAAATATCGATGAACTGAATATAAAACCATGTCGCTTATCGGATACATTTTTCATCAAAGTTCGTAAGTGATTGTATTACAATAATTACTAAGACGTATCGATTACGAATGATGTCGGTATTTGGTTACTTTTTTTTCAATCGAAATTTCGAAATCTATTATGTTTTGGCGTGCTGATGACATATACAACTTTAATTAATTCATTGCTTTGTTTTATTTTTAATTAAAATTCGCAGACGAAAAGTTTGAGTTCGAATTTCATCCCCCAGAGGTCTCTGAGTGAACAACAGTTAGTCATGGAGGTGACGGTCGGAAGTATGAAGTGCGTTTTCGCTGTTTCCTTATTTGTTTCTGTAATATATTTACAAATTTTACATATTTATGGATACGGTAAGTAGCTTTATTTTATTACTTGTTTACTATAATGTTAAATTTAAAATATGACGAAAGAAATTATTAAATCGTGCGTGTTAAGGAGATTGTTTACTTTTTTTTGTATCGCTTTAACGCAATGGAAATTATTTCAACTTTCGTAATAATTAGAAACATCTGTCCATCTTCATTGATATATTAATTTAAATGCTTATAATTGTGTAATTCTCTTTTTTTTTCTCAAGAAATATTCCAATTAAAATTTCAGTTTCGTAATTACTGAACATTAAATAGAAAAAATCTTAATTTCTTTCCTTCGTATACAAATTTAAATAATGTAGTACAATATATTTTCTTAACAAGATTTTTTTTAAATCAAATCAATATCAAATAATGATCCACAGTTGTCAAAATATTTGACAACTGTGGATAAAAGCACATTAAATAAATTGGATTTTGAAGGCCAATAATGTTTACACAATATATTTTTACCTTTTTGATAATTAATATTTAAAATTTATTAGAAAAGTTATTATGTATCCAGTAAGGTAGAATGCATTTTGATATAGATTTTCATATATGAAAGTTAATATTAAAATGAACTTGATATATAGTTTTAATAATAAAATTAATAAAATAAAACCTCAATCATTTTTTTTTAATTTAATATACTTCTAATCCTTAATTTCTGACACTTTAGTTAATCTGATACCGTTTTGAATAATATATAATCAAATAATAATTTAAAAAAGCTTTTTAATACTTTGAAAAGCTATTAAATCATCAATAGAATGATTTCGCATTAAATCAAATCAATCATCTTTCAAATCATTTATATACAGTATATTGTATTAAAAATTTAATAACTATATAAAAATTGTCTAATTTTATTTTTCTAATTTTGTGAAATTTTCAAATATTAATATTAATTTTATCTTTTATTTTATGCGATCTAGATTAAAGTATGTATTTAATATCAGTCTAAAAATTTATAGTGAAATTATATTTTTAATTAGTATATAAACTAATAATGTCTTTTATATAATTATAAATTTTAATTCATGTTAATTAAATCTGGCTAACTTTGCTTTTAAAATTTGTTAAAATCATTATTTTTAAAATTTAGCAATTTTAATATTGTATAAGCAATTTTAAAAAATCACATCATTTCAAAAAGTGGCCTATATTTTTAATTTTCTATAACAATTTCATTTTATTTGTATTAACCAGGTCAGATTCATAAAGTGATTTTTTTACATAGTAGGAAGAGGAAGTATATTACAAAATTTCAGAAAAAATTTTTTTTTCTATATTGTAATGGAAACTATGAAAATATTTTTTTTCCTTACTAATTGAAATGAATTGCTAAATTATTGTTAAAATGATAAAAAAAAATTATACGAAAAATATTTTCTAATACATAAAGTTTTTAAGCAATGAAAATTGCTTAGATAAATTGACAAATTAATTTGTCCCAAAACTTAAATGAATGAACCTATTTCATTAAAGATCAAACTTGATGTAAGTTCTCTCAAACTTCCGGAAATGGTGATAAAACTTAATATTAATTTTACTTTCCTGTTCTTATCAGTAAGAGGAAAAAGATCATTAGGCAAAATATAAAATTAATAAGATTCATATTATATTTTTAACTAATTCTTAAAATTAAATTTTGTATGTTAAAAGAATATTGATGCATCTGATATAAAATTTTATGTAGAAAACAAATAATTTATTTAATTAAAATTAATTATTTTAGATTCAGTTATTTTATACAGTTTTTCTTATGAAAAATTATGATTTTATAAGTTTCTAATGGAAAAAAAAATTTATATAATATCTTGCAGTAAACAATTAATCAAATTATTTTACAGATCTGAAATCTTCAGGAAAGACAACTGGCATTACAACAGATATTGAATTACCAGATTTTGATGCAACTCCACCGCCAAATTTTCAAAATCAAGTAAAATTTTTTGAACATATTAAAACTTGAAAAAAATTGTTTTTATATATATTAAAATATTAAATACAATAAAACTATTATTTTTTAAATGTGGCAATAACATCAGGATATTATTAAAATTAAAGACCTACTTTTAAAATTAAAGTCATTGTGAATAAGAATAATTTAGTACTATATTTATATGATTACAAAATCTCTTTTTAAAATAAAAAAATCATTTTATACAATAATTATGGGAAAAAGTGTTGTATATACATTTTATTAAAAAAAATTTTTATATTTATGATTGATATAATAACTATGACATCATAATTAAAATGTTTTATCAGAAATAAATAAAATTTCAATAATTTCTCAATACATTAAAACAAATCAATTCAAATAGCAACTACATGTAAAGATTGCAAAACCACTTAAAGTTAGAGTTTATAGTTTTTAATTCACTTAGGATGTAGCAATGCACTTCTTTTTACATCCTTTGATCCTTTAATATTCTTTTTCATGAATGGGATAGTATTGTCACATAAAAAGTTTGAAATATATAGGACACAGAACATAGATTTAGTTTTCTATTCCTATTTTAGAATCAATTTGGAGAATTTAAAAATAATTGTTATATTTCAAGACTTATTAAATTTCAGATTAATAATAATAGATAATACCAATATAATTTAATGTTGATATCTTATTATTAATCTGAAATTTCATGATTCTTATAATTTTTAATATATGCTATGTATAAAAATAATATATAAATATATTAAGTGTATTATATCATATTTTTAATACTTCAAAATATTTATTATTCTGTAGACACTGTTAAAATGAAATTAGGGGAAAAATTTTAAATTGAAAATAAATTTTATTTCATAATAATAAAATAAACTTTTTCCCAACTTCAAAAAACTGTGATATTAATTTCTCTTTCTATATTAAATTCAAAAGAATTAAAATTTCAGTACAATACTTGAATAAAAATAAACATTACTTGATCAAATGCAAACTTTTAAAATCTTATTAAAATTAGCATCATAGATAAAAATTTTTTGATATGTAGAAATTAAATAACATTAAAATATATAGAGCTAAAATTTGAAATTTTTTCAATGAACACAATCATTAATAAAACTCTGAAAATTTTAAGTGAATTAATTATAGTTATCATAGCGCAATACTTTTCTAGCAACATATCATATTTTCTGGTAGATATTGCATATTATTAATATATAATGTCATTATTTATTTTATAAAAGAAAAACATATGGAATAGATATTTTGTAACAGCAATGTTTTCACATTTAATAAACAATTAAAATTTTAATTGTAACACTTATTAAAATTTATTACTAAGCAACTAAAATTTTATACTGAATGTTTACTAAGTGTTATTAATCTAAATATGAATTAACATCATGAAAATACAATAATTTCATAAAATCATCCTAGAAAAGATCTGAGTATAAAGATGTTACCTATGATTCAGTCCATCTTAATATTGTCAAACTAAAAACTGTCCTATATTGTGGGAGAAATTGAAATGATCTATAGACAGGCTTATTTTATAGATAAAATATATTTATTGAAAATAAAATGAGTATTAATTAATGTTGATCAGAAATATCCTAGAATATAATAATTTCATTCATAAATAGTTAAAGTCAATATTGTGTAATTTATTTGGTAAACCATAGCAATTTTATTAATAAACAAAGAGCCTAAGAAAATATTTAATATTTAAAAAAGAAAGAATTCAAGTAATGAGGAACAAAAAAAGGGATATAGGAACTTTTGAAAATGAGTAAATATTCAGATAAACAGGATGTTTCAAATAAATGTATCTGGCTTTTATCTCATTTAATTTTATTAAGTAAGATTTAAAAAATAGCAGATTAAATTATCATCATTCAGCTGTTTTTATAATAATGATTTATATGTGAATTTTTAGAATTTTTATCAAATCAAAAATTCACATATTTATGGCAGAAAAAATTTTATTTTATAATTTTTTAATATTTGATAAAGAAATTTTCTTTTTTGTTTAAAAAAAACTGTACTTCTTTTTTCAGTTTCATATATATATCTTCATTAAATATATGCTGAATTATTTTTAATTTTAAATAATTTTATTGCAAGGAAAGAAATTGCAATTGTATTAATCTTATAAAAGAAAATATTATAATTAAAATTATCATAATTCTTGTATTTTTATTTGATATTATAAACAATGACAAAGATATAGAAATATTTACATTTGATAATATTTATTGTATTTTTCTGAGAAAATTATAAAATTATTAGAATTATTTTTAAACTATTAATGTTTCTAAACATATTTGAATTTATAATTCAAACTTAGCTATTATTCTAGATTAGTACCATCTCTCAGCACTAGCAAAGCAAACATGTTTTCAGAGATGGCATTTTGGCTGAAAAATTGAGAAAATTTTAATATGGGACAGCCAAGAATTTATTTTGGTTGGGTAACAGGAAACCAAGAGCTGGTATTATTCTAGATAATAGGTATTTTTTTGTAATGTACATCAAAGTTTGACCTTAATTCTACAGTTAAATATGGAGAAAATGCAAAGTAGTAAATAAATATAAATTCTTCTTACAACCTAAAGAGAACTGAAATAATTTTGGAAAACTTAAAATTGTTTGATTCTCTTTATTCTGTTTCTAATAAGATTAATTTCAATATTACATTTATTATATTCAGATTGATATTCACAATAAAAGTATTGTTAATTGGTAACAAATGGTTAAAGTCATAAAAACCTTGAAAAAATATTTTTTTTGATTTGTATTTAGTAAGCATGATGCACAATAGACCATCATTGGTCGTGGTGCATGGGCTGGGTAGGCTCCTCCCTGTTTTGCTACTAGTAAGCATTATTGCCTGCCAAGGTGAACAAGTTGAAAAAGTCTAGTTTTGAACAATTGTTTATAAATTATATTTTGGATACTAATCAAAACATTTCATATATTTTTCTGAAGTTTAAGTCTATATTCAAAAATAATTGTAATAGTAGAAGAATTATATAAACTATCTTATTCAAAATAATCGGTATTCTGCTTTTAAACAGAATAAATAATTTAAAAAATATAAATAGTTATTTCAGTTAATAAAAAATACAATAATATTTATTTTAAATAATTATATTGTATTATTTAATGACTAATTATCATTTAAAATAATAATTGTAGAATGAAAAATCCAAAAATAATTGTAATAGTAGAAGAATTATATAAACTATCCTATTCAAAATAATCAGTATTCTGCTTTTAAACAGAATAAATAATTTAAAAAATATAAATAGTTATTTCAGTTAATAAAAAATACAATAACATTTATTTTAAATAATTATATTGTATTATTTAATGACTAATTATCATTTAAAATTATAATTGTAGAATGCAAATTATAACAGATAGTCATGTAAAAAAAATAAAATCTATCTGTTAATATACAGGCACTGTTTACTGTTGGTTCCTAGAAAGCAGATCCATTAGCAGATTTTATTTTTTTTACATGACTATCTGTTAATATACAGGCACTGTTTACTGTTGGTTCCTAGAAAGCAGATCCATTAGCAAATGGCATTTTCTTACAAGACTATACATTATAAAGCAATAAATTTTTTCACTAGATAAAAATGAAATAAAAATTAGATATTTAAAATTTTTATTTGATCATTAAAAGCTTAAAATAAAACACAGTACAATATATTCTTACATTTATAAAAATAATCTAAAATCTCTCTTGCTCTCATTTAATCTCTGATTGCACTAATGTAAATTTTAACATAATGCCTTTTGACAGTTTGATCATTATTAAATTTTTTAGTTTATTTTGGAAGATTAATTGGTGGAGAAGTCATCCAACTTAAACAACAATATTGATCAGTGAAGCAAAAGATAACTCTAAAAGATAAAAAACTTATACAAATATAGTAAACTCCTGATTATCTAACTCTACTCAGATAATCAGGAAGTAATGTTTTATTATCAATGTTTTATCTTAACAGATATTTGAAAGACTTTTAAATGCTCCAAATTCATTTGTCTATTATCTCATAGATAATTGCTGGTCAGAATTATAAATATTGCAACAATTTCTTGCTGCAAATAAACACATTTCTTGTTTCCTATTTCAATAAATAATAGATCATCTGAATTGATATATGTGTGCAATTTATTTTTTAATATTAAATGCATATTGTCCATAATTCTGATATTTTTTGAGTTATCCAGGGAGATTAATTTATATACTATCCTGATTAATTGGGAGTATACTATAAATGGAAAATTTAATGATTTAGATAATGCTGATATCTATATATATAAAATGCAATGTTTGTCTGTTCCACAAAGGCACCTGCACTGTTTGATTGTTGGGGATCAAACTTGGCCTAGAGCAAAGGTTCTTAACCAGAGGGTAATGGGAACCAAAAGCTAGGATATGAGACTCGATCTCTGGGTACTGGTATTTATTTTATTTAATGTATTAATTTGTATTTGGGTAGTATGTGAATGGAATGCAAGTGGAGGGGGTACAGGACCATATTGGACAATCCATTGGGGTCTGGAGTCATCAAAAAGTTAGAACCCCTGGCCTAGAGACTTTCTGCAGCCCTGTGAGTAGCATAGACTACTCTGCATTGTGATTTGCCTAAGGAATGGGGCATTTTGGGATAGCAGATAAAATGCCTTCATTTAAATTCTTCAGAATGATGTTTAAATTCAGGATGATATCATATAATGACACTGATGTGATGTCATCAATGATGTAACAATGTATGACATCACTGTGATATCATTATTGTGTAACATTATTGTAAATCAGCCAACTTATTCCAAATGCTATAATAAATGAATTATATGACAAAATGACTTTGCTTGAATTAAGGATGTTGTCACAAGATCCCATGACATAATCATGATATAACAAGTAGATGACATCACATAAGCGTGCCAATGATTTCATTGTCACATAATATTGATAAATGATTTCACAATTTTATACTTAATAAATTCAGTAAGAACTAATAATTTCTACCAGTTGCAATTCATCTAGTCTGATATAATATAAACATGAGGTTTGAAATAACAAAATGAAATCAATGTATGAAATAATTTCCAATTAAAAAATTATTTCTGGAGACAATACAATGAAGATCAGTGAAATAATCAATTTTTCAATACGCATAGCATACAATATCACAGCACACATCATCTCACATGCAATCATTCAATGTTCCTCCAAGTAAACCTTTTTCAAATCAAAGAATAGAAAAACATATAGATTTATAAGTTTGTGAACCTTCTTGAACTTATGAAGTTGTATTAAAGAAACTGAATTACTGAAACTGTAACAGAAATCAACATTCAAATAATCAAAACCAAGCTTTTTCTAATATACTGTATATGTTTTCAAACTATGTTCAGGCAAAACCAGGCATAGTTTGAAATATTCAAAATTATTGCAAAATTAATTTCTGATTAATTGGAAGTATACTGTAAATGGAAAATTTAATGATTTAGATAATGCTGATTTAAATAAATATCACAATACAGTGGTCTCAAATTTGCGGCCCAAGATGTAAATTTTTTGTACTCTCTTCATATTCACTATTATCATGACCATATAGAAAATATTCAGAAAAAAACCACAACTGTTTTTCATGGAATATATGAAAAAAATTGCTAAGCATTTTAATAAACTTAGTAGATTTATAAGTTTGAAGTGGAAGTTTTGTATTAAAAAAATTATATCATTTACAAATGATTTTATAGTTTTGAAAATGAATTGAGGCATATCATTAAGAAATTAAAATGTAAATAGTCTAAAAAAAGAATAGTTATTTTAACTATAGGTAGTCCTTGACTTACTTTGGGGTTCTGTTCCAATGTCTCTGTTGTAAGTTGATTCTGACATAAGTTGAGGACTTTAATTCTTGATTTGTTTGATTTTTGTTTTAATATTTTCATAAATTAGGTTTCTGTTTAACTTAAAATTGTTAAAAATGTATAGATTTATATAAGCATTTATAAATTATTCATTAGCACATAAACAAATTAAGCACATAAATATAACAAAAACAAACAAATGTAGCATGCTACATTTGTTTGTTTTTGTTATCTTCCAGTATAGCAGAAGTTATGTACACTTTTCATACATAAATATAAAATTAAGAAAGAAAAATTTAAGAAATTTTTTCATTGGTAGTATTATTTCTCTTACTAAACATTATACAGTTACAATGAGATATAAAAATTGCAACAAGAGAAATGAACACTTTGATTGCTGATTAGCAATTAACATGCCAAAGGTTATAATAAGTTAGAAGTGGACATATCACACTAGTGGCTATTGCATATTGTTGAAAGCTTTGCTTGCTGACTAATGGCAAATTTTTAATAACAATTTTTGGCCGTTTTAAGAGCTAATCATTGTAAGTCAAGGATTACCTGTATATACAGACATATCTCATTTTATGGCAATTTAATAATACAATACTTCTCAATTATATTCCATGTTTTTATTTCATATCTCAAAATAAAAATTTTTTACAAAATACAGTGGTGCCTTGCAATTCTACATCCCACAATTCAATGGCTCGCAATTTGACATTTAATTTCGCGGGTTGGCGCATGCACATGCGTGGAATTGTGTGATGTCATTTGCTATTTATCAGTTCATTTTGGGTTACTTTGGTGTTTGCCCGTGTTGTCTGTGTTAATTTTCAATTCTACATTTTCCAGAAAGAAAAAATTTGTAATTATTATTTTTTTTTTTTGAGTGAAATGTAAGGATGGGTTCAAAAAGAATTGACCAGAGGAATAATTCAAAAAGAAGAATACTTGATTGAGCAAAGAGATGAAGAAAAAAATTATAAATAAAGTGCAGAAAGGTAGAACAATTAAAATGTAACTCAAGTATGGCATTCATAGGACAATTGTGGCAATGTTTTGCAACAGAGAGAGAAGATTATGGATGTTAAGGTGTCTGCTGGAAGACTTCATTCCAACATCCAAGAGCTAATGAATTGTGTGTTGTGTATAAAATAGTGTATTTTGTAATTTAGTCAATGTATTGTGTATAAAATAGTGTATTTTGTAATTTAGGATATACAATAGTAAAACACATATAATAAAGTAAATAATATAGTGTATCTATTGTATTGTGTATAAAATAGTGTATTTTGTAATTTAGGTATACAATAGTGTGGTGTATAAAATAGTGTATTTTGTAATTTAGTGTGTTATACAATAGTAATATGTATAGTAAAGTAAATAATATACGTCGATATACAATAGTAAAACACATATAATAAAGTAAATAATATAGTGAATCTCTCACTTCACCTGTTAGGGGAGTGGGATGGGGACCAATAACAAATAATCATATTTTACGTAGTCTTATATGGGAAATATTGTCCCACAATTTGACAGTTTCTCAATTAATATTACTTCGGTGACAGATTAGTGTTGAATTGGCACCAATGTAATATTTAGAATAAATATATATAACAAAAAAATTAACACATAGATGGTCTGGGCTTGGAGCTATCTTGAAAAACTAAATGTGTGAAATCCAGAATTGAGCCTGGATCCTCCAAAATGATATGTGAATTCTTTAAAATGCAACCATCAGACCAAGTTTTTTAGGTCTAGTGTTAGTGTGCACATAATGAATAATCCTGTAAACATGATTTTAGGCTTTCATTTGCATTAGCAAATGAAAAAAAGGTAGTGATTCATTTTACAGTGGTGATCTGAAACATAACTGCCATAATAATGAGGTATTCCTGTAGCTCATAAAAATCTCTTTTTTCCTAAGGTATTATTTTTAAATGCAGCAGCTCCCATTCAACCAAAGATATTTAAAGTAATTCTTTGGAGAGAATGAATGAGAGATTGCTATAGAGCTTTTATTTAAAAACTATAAAAAGATAATATATTTATTCATTTATAGAAGACTTAGAAAATATAAATAATCTCTTCTAAGATGAATTTTTCATATTTCAATTCAGATTATCTGACATCTGGATTAACTGTAACTAGATTAGTAAGGGTTTACTATATAAACAAATGGTTTCTATTCCATAATAACTTAAGAAAAAATAATTGTAGATTAACATTAATTTATACTATATATTTAAATCTCTTAGTAAAATAGACTAATTTTTAGAATACTCAAACATAAAGTTTATATTTTATTCAGAATTCAGAGTATTGAGGAGAAATGTACAAATGTTAACAAAAGGTTTTAATAATACAAAACTTAAATGCATCTTTTTTTTTTTAAATCTTTTTTCCTCATTATTAAAAAAAATTTTTTTAGTTTATGTTTAAATGCTGTTTCTCACAACTTTCTTTTCCATATAGCTCAATCCACACTATTGATCCAGTCGCGGTTCGATCTTGCTCTGGTTAAATATTTCTGTATTGTTAATAATGAACCTGTTTATACTATGGGTAATGGTTGAGTCTCCTAAAGCGTAAACAGTTTCATCAAGAAGGATATCTATCATTGCTAACTCTTCGGATGAAAAATTTAATGCCTAGCAGCAACTATGCCCAACCTGGAGACTGGATTCAGATTTATTGGTGAGTGAATATGTGAACATATTGTAAAATGACCAGATTGAGGGTAGAGTGCAACTGAACTGTGAACAACTCTATAGTGTGGATTGGACCTTAAAGTATCTAATTTTTGAATTCTTAAATTAATAATAGTAATATTAAGTCACTTTAAAATTTATAAAATTCTAAAAATTCTTTCAAAAATTTTGAATTAGAAATTAATGAAAAGTATTCCTTTTTAAGATTTTTTTCCAAAAATAAAGATTTATATTTAAACCTATTTTTCATTACAGCTAAATAAAATTAATACTATATTGAATCCTTAAATGCTATCTAACTTGAATATTAAAGATCTTTAAAAGCTAGTTAACTTATATACTATTTAAATTTAATGTGTTTTAAATTACTGAAATTTTTTTAATTCCTAATTTATAAGTATCTTTCAGAGGAGTTTTTCAACAATAAATGCTAATTTGAATTAATATTAAAGTAGAGCTTAAAAATACTATGTATTTCTAATTAATTTTATCGGTAATAGTAAAATTTGCAGATTCATGATTTTTGCATATGCTGATGATATGATTTTGAAAGATTTTCAGGTAGCTGAATATCTCATGTAGTGCAAAATCTTAATTTCATAATGAAACATATCTCTTCTCATAATATGCTCAATGATTTGTTTAGAAATTCTATTTATAAGTGTGTGTATATATTAAATTTAAGCATGTTTGGACATATGTACTCCTGTGAAAAAAGATGATACTTCAAGTAGACCAAGAAAGTTACTCAAAAGAGTTCCTTTAATGAGTCCTTCCAAGTATTAATCATTTTACCATCCAGTAGCTTGATAGTACTAATCTTATAATAGTTCCCTTTTGGATTTACAGGAAAATTTTTCAAATGAATTAACTGCATAAATAAGGGACTTTTTATAATTTTTAATAAAAGTCAAGTTACAGTATTATACTATGATATATTTTGACAAAATTTACTGTAACATTTATATTTCTGATGATATGATATATAAAAAAAAAAATTATATATTCCTTGCTTGAGTGCTATGAATATTTTCCTGTTTATGTGAAGCAAGAGGTAGTTTATAAAGTTGTATGATATAATCTAAATTGTCTGTTATACTAATTTGCATCAATAGTTATACATTCCTTTATAATATCATTTTATGGAATATGTAGAGTTTGCCAAGAGCATTTTAACATATTTTAATATTGTATTTTGTAGTATTAATTATTTTCAAAATAAAAACAGGAATGTTTTTATTTTGAAATAAAAAAATTTTCAAAAATTAAAATTCTAGAACAAGTTCATTCTGTTAAATGAATAAAAATCTATCTACAAGAAGGAAAGATTAATTTAATTTTGATTAGTTTTATCCAAACATTTGAAAGATAAGGTAGTGAACATCAGTGATATTCTCTGGTGGAGAAACTTTTAGAAACAGTATACTTTAATGAAATTATTTTCATTGTTGGTTTCTTAATAAATCATTAAAAACATTTTAATGATTTTATTTTGAATGCTCTTTAAATATGTATGCTTTTAACATTTACCATAATTTAAATAAATAATTTTATACAAATTAATTTTATTTTATGTAGAAAAAAAAAATACAATATAATTTTGGCCAAAAATTGAAATTAAGTTTTTGATATGTAAACTGGAAGAAATTGTTGATGTATACCATTAATTCCTATGGAAAATGAATTTCAAGATATATTGCATTTTTCATCCCTCTATTAAATCACGTAATTTAAATAATTATTAAGCTACTGTATGTAAATCATATAATAATTAAGAAAATTTGAAATTAAATAAATCAGTGTGTGTTTGTTTTTTTAGATTATTAATTACATTGTTCCTCTAATCAATTTTTTCTATAAATTTAGTATCCTACTGAACTAATCTGTCTTCCCAACTTTGCCATGGACAGGTTAAAGCTACATAGCTTGATAAAAACAATAGTTGTTTGCTTGTTCTAACATGAATATGTTCAAATTTTAGTTACTATAATATTATAGTTATAATTCTAAAGAATTTGGACTGGAATAAATTTTTATTTTGGATTATCAAAATTCTAATTGAAAGTAATCAGTATATAAAGCTATTCTATCTCAAATTTGTTCTATGAATCATATTGATAAAAATAAAAACAATTTTTATTGAATTGTTTAAATTTCTGTATTTTAACAACTGTTGTTGTTATCATATCATTATTCTTATTAAAATTATGATGATTCAACAACAGTTTTTTATTGATTATGGAATTAATCTATTTTAATAGGCTAATTTCAAATCTAATGGTAAATTTATGATTGTTAAATAATTACAGTAATTTTTTTAGTAGTTATATTTAAGGAAGAAGGAATAAAAGAAAATATGCAAACCATGTTAATTAATTAAAATTTTTAATAATTTTACTAGGAATTTTTTTCAAAAATAATTTTTTTCTTTCAGACAGATCATCATATATATTATAATTCAACATTTTATAATTCCAAAGCTGTTGTTGATTCATTATGGGTGAACTTGGATAAATTACCCAATGCAACTATCCATACTATGCTTTCTGAATCTCATCGCAGAGCTGCAGTTAGTAGTAATCTTTTATAAATTACCTAATAATTAATCTATATTTTTTAGCATAAAAGACTAGAATATATTGCTATTGAATCATAATTATTTTTTATTGTTCATTTTCAGTTTTAAGATGATAAAATATATTTAATATTAAATATTTTAGAGAAATACAATATTAATAAGTTATCAAACCTTTCATATGAATAATTTCATGAAAACATTTATTTGAAAGAATTCTACTAAATACTATATAGATAAGTTGGAGAAAATTAATTTAAAATACTAAACATAAGATAGAAAAATTATCTTGCTAGCTTCTTTATAATATTTCATCTTTATATCTAAAGTAGAATCATCTTAAAAGTCAATATTTTTTAGTGGAAGCCAGACATTCCACCATCTTATTATAAGGTTTTAATATGTTAAATGCTATACTTTGTATGGATTCATGATGCATTTCCTGCTGAATCAATTGAAATTTTCTAAATACAGAATTATAGAATGCAATTTTAAATTGTATTGGCATTCACAAGAAGCATTTCATTATTACTTTTTTAAACAGATTACTGTGAAAATATCTTATTTCCTTGAAAAATTACATACAATATGAAATTATTTTGACATATTGTTAATGAAAAATATATTAAACATTGTGTTCAGCATCATAATAAGGGTAGGATGAATGGAGAACTTGATCCAATTACAATAAAGACAAACACAAAACAAAGATTTCAGTTTGGTGAAAGTTTTTGTGGCATAAAACTGTATTTACTCCAGGGACAGAAACACCAGTTAATTGTGTTGTATCTTTTTCAACATAATTAACTGTCTTTACTGTCCTTTGAAGACTCTTTTAGTGTACAGATACAACTGCTCAAACTTACATCCAAGCTTATGACTTTTTTTAATAGAAAAATTGATTTTTGCCCATATGCATCACTTACAACTTCTATTACATATAATTCTCTGCACTTGTAATTCCAAAAATCTGATGAAAAAAAATACTTTCTGCATAATTAAGATGTAAATGTCTTTACAGCCATGAGACTGAAATGTTATTGTCACTAGCATTATATGCAGAACTGCTACATATTTATATATTACTATAAATTATATATACAAATACTGTATATATATAATATATGTATGTATATATTTATTAAAATACATTATTTAAAATAGGCAAATACCAAAATTAAATTTAAGTATTATTTCTAATAAACAAAATAACTTCAGTACATTCATCTGTCATTGCAATTCTCTGATCAGCTCTGATCAAACGGAGTGAGAAAAATAGTCTCTCTATGCTGACCTGTGTTGGAGGCAAAGCTATAACAAGAAGCGCAGCATCTTTTACAATTTCAGGATTTGTAGAGATGGCCTCTCTAACATTTAATTTAGATTTTTTGTCAAAACATTCAACTTCCATTAAAGCTTTGTTAAATTCCACCTTGAAATTTACTATTTGCGATATATTTGTAGGTTTAACTTTTTTCAGTATCAGATTCGACTTTTCTTCTTTTTTGACACTAGATCATCAATATTTGAATTGGACTTTGGATTTTTATCAAATTTTAATAAGTGCTAAATTCTGGATAGGCTTATACATGGGTTTCGAATTTACCAATTTTCAAACTCTGAAGTCGGGGAGTCAGCTTATATATTCAATAAATACGGTAATTTAATAAATTTAAAATTAATTCTAATTTTTTCATATATGTATATATTTACCCTCCGGCAGGGTGAGCGGAGCCCTCGTTTGGTCCACTGGAGTTGAGTATCAAACGGAAAACCACATCATTTTGCTGAAATGAGCCGACACACTGCACTTAAAAATTAAACATCATCGGCTGAAATGAGCCGACACACTGCACTTAAAAAATTAAAAATGAACTCTTATTAAACTAAATTAATATGTTACATTTGGCATTAGAGCAGATACCTTAGTATACTTTCTATAACCCTCTTGCATTGTCTGTTTTTTATTTCTTATCTTGATGTGTAAGAGTGTAGCCACTGGGCCTATGAATTAGGCTATAGGACTATATTTTATTCATTAATCAGAATCCTATGCCTAGTTTCAGTTTGGCGTAGACCGCAACACTTTCCATAAAATACCCTAAATATGGCTCCAAAAGGTAAAAATTTATCACTTAGAGTTGAGACTCATAAATTAACTAATAACACTAGTTGAGACTCATAAATTAACTAAAAACACTATAGGGGCCTTTTCATAAATTTAGATAACTGATATTATTCTTTACTTACTATCATTAGTCGTAAATAGTTATAAACGACATATATAGTTCTAGCTCTAAGTAAGTAGGGACTTAAGGAGTCGGGAGTCAGTTGTTTTTTCCGACTCCCGACTCCGCAACGCTGATCATAAGTCCATAATGAATCAAAAAAATAAATTTTATCACATCGTTTTAATAAATTTATTAAATATAATAGATATATAATTAAAAGATACCAAGTTTCTCATATGAAATATTAAATGCTTGTTTAAAAAATAAGTTGATAGAAAGATTAAAGAATTAAAAAAGATGATAAAACACATTTTCTTATAAATATGAGAAGCAAAAATGGGGAACAAGTTTCGCATGAGCAAAAAATTTTAAAATTATATGAGTTTTAAATTTTAAATATCATAAAATTTGCATAGATAATGCTGAAATTCGGTTCACATATGGTGTAATTTGTTATAAAAAATTATAAAACATTTATTATTTTTTAAACATAGATTCTATTTTTAAAAATCCATATAAAAATTAATTTTTTAATATAAATTTAACAAAGGTATCAATTAAAAAATTAATAAAGCGAAAAAACAAAAGAATTGTATAAAGAACTTGATTCACCACGTCATCTGCCGATAAATTTTTTAAAAAATTTCTTTTAGTTTATTAAACTGTTCGTAGTGTAGTTTTGAATGTTCATGCAAAAAGATTTAAGTAAATTTGAAAAAAGTTTAAATGGTTTTGCAAAAAGTTTAAATAAATATGCAAATGCTATATAACAGATGATCTTTATTAGCAATAATACAGGATAGAATAGTAATAATTTATGAAAATAAGAGAGAATTTATGATAATGCGTCATCTGGTGTCGGCAGTTCGAACTAACTTTGAATGTCCGAAGCGACTAGTTCAAAATAAGTTTTATTCAGCTCGGCATTATGGTATAAAAAATAAATTACTTTCTCTAATTTATTTATAGAAATTTTGAATGCGATTCGAATACTTAAACATCCTTTCTAGATTTGCTTTCAGATTCAGTTAATCTGAAAATTCTTTATTCAGGTTTATAACTCGATTTCCTCGTCGAATACAGTTTAGCCTGTTGGATTTAAGCTTTTGTTACACAAAAATTATATAAAGTTTAATCAAGAATATTCTGACGTTCGGATTTAACTATCATTATTTAAAATGAAATAACGATATGAAATTTTCATCGAAACATTTATTTCTTATATGTTACTTCAGAATTGCGGTATAAATTGTTTTACATCTCATCAGGATAATAGTATCATTTTAGATAGTAAACGTTCATTTAAATATCACATTGAATGTATCTGTGCGAATTTTTATTCTAAGACTGGGTTTTATACGGAGATATTTATCTAGAATAAATGATATAAATACTTTAAAAATTGGATTCGTGCCATGTTTATTTCAAAATTCGGATATTGTTTACACGCAGCCGCTTCAAATAATCACATGATAGATCGATATAGTATACTGCACCGTTTAATTAAGGGTGAGTTCAGTAAATGCTCCGAAAAGTCTCCGCTGGAGAAGCTAAATAATGACGTCACGATCCGTGACGTCATTGTTAATTGCTTGAATAGCTCACCCAAAAATGAAACAAAAACATATTTTACATGCAAATCACGTCACGTGCCCTAGATCGCGAGAAAATGTAATTTGTTGAACGGTTGGATCGCCTGCCGTTCAACAAATCACGTTGCCTGGTTATGTGACGTCATATTTAGCTTCTCCAGTAGACATTTTCTGAATTCAAAATCTGTATAAAAATTAAATTTTTTAGAATAAATTTAACAAAGGTATCAATTAAAACATTAATAAAAGCGAAAAACAAAAGAATTGTATAAAGAATTTGATTCACCACGCCATCTGCCGATAAATTTTTTAAAAAATTTCTTTTACTTTATTAAACTGTTCGTAAAGTTTTGAATGTTCATGCAAAAAGATTTAAATAAATTTGTAAAAAGTTTAAATGATTTTGCAAAAGGTTTAAATAAATATACAAATGCTATATGACAGATGATCTTTATTAGAGATAATACAGGATAGAATAGTAATAATTTATGAGAATAAAGAGAATTTATGATAATGCGTCATCTGGTGTCGGCAGTTCGAACTAACTTTGAGTGTCTGAAGCGATTACAGACAACTTTCCGAAACCGTACGATTTCCATATAACCCCAAAAGAAGAAGAAAGGAGAACCATACGATTTTCTGTTTAGTTATCGGTCGGAACCCAGTCGTAAATATGCCTAAACTCCCTAATATACCTATTGTAAAACCGAATAAAGATCTAAAGTCACTTAATCATTTATTAGTATTATTTATAGAAATTTTGAATGCGATTCGAATAGTTAAACTTTCAGATTCAGTTAATCTGAAAATTCTTTATTCAGGTTTGTAACTCGATTTCCACGTCGAATACAGTTTAGCCTGTTGGATTTAAGATTTTGTTACACAGAAATTATTATATAAAGTTTAATCAAGAATATTCTGACGTTCGGATTTAACTATCATTACTTGTTACTTCAGAATTGCAGTATAAATTTTTTTTACATCTCATCAGGATAATAGTATCATTTTAGATAGTAAACGTTCATTTAAATATCACATTGAATGTATCTGTGCGAATTTTTATTCTAAGACTGGGTTTTATACGGAGATATTTATCTAGAATAAATGATATAAATACTTTAAAAATTGGATTCGTGCCATGTTTATTTCAAAATTCGGATATTGTTTACACGCAGCCGCTTCAAATAATCACATAGTAGATCGCTAGCAGTATACTATACTGTTTAATTAAGGGTGAGTTCAGTAAATGCTCCGAAAAGTCTCCGCTGGAGAAGCTAAATAATGACGTCACGGATCGTGACATCATTATTTAGCTTCTCCAGCGGTAAAACTTCATTGATGAATAGCTCACTGAAAAATGAAACAAAAACATTTTTTACATGCAAATCTCGTCACGTGCCCTAGATCGCGAAACAATGTGCTTTGTTGAACGGCTGGATCTCCTGCCGTTCAACAAATCACCACAGATTATACATAAGGATACAAAACTCCATAGACATCCATTAAACACAAAATAATGTGCTTTGTTGAACGGCTGGATCTCCTGCCGTTTAACAAATCACCACAGATTATACATAAGGATACAAAACTCCATAGACATCCATTAAACACATTTTAGTGCTGCCCTCAAGTAACTGCAGTAGAAATCAACTGTTTTCTTAAAAGCCTATATTCAGGAGTAAATATGTATATCCCTGTATGTTGCCTTTCAAATTTTTAATTCCTTCACCACCACTTTTTAGATATGAAAAATCTTAATATAATTTTGAAGGATGATAAACAAGGTAAAAAGTATGCATCAATCCAAATCATAATATACATAACTTGAATTTGTTATTAGGATACAGAAGAAACAGGTAAGGTTTTTTCGTGGATTACAAGTGTATATTCAAAACTAGTTTGAATATACAGCACTGAAGATGGACCTAGTTCGAGAATGTTTTGTATAATATTAAGTAATTAAATAGACTTCAAGTAAACCGTATTTCATTTATTAAATTAAGAAAGATTCAGAATTTCCAACCATAAATGTTTACATCATTAAACATTCTTTTACTAAAAAATAATCTTATTACAATAGAAAAAATTCATATGAAAATTTGTACATAAATGTCTAACAAAAAATAATTTACATATATTTAAATTTACTTATTGTCGGTATAACATTCCATACAAATTTTCTTCTGTTTATTCGTATAGCAGTGATTCTCAAAATGTTCAATGCACATATAAAAACTTTTAACTCCTCAGGTGTTTTCGATATTCTCTTTCAACAAAAGATAATCATTTCGAACATCTACAATTATTCAAATAGAAAAAAAAATAATTTAATACATTTTAAACATTCAAAAATAATTAATTTATTGATTAGTAAAGCACACCAGTAAATTTGAATTTCTGCAAGATTAATGATCATAAAAGTATAAAGATTGAACTTTATAAACAAGTAACTTACCGTGTCAACTCTTTTGGAAATCGAAAAAACGATAAATGTGGAAATTTTTTCTTATAATTTAAACAAAATAAAGCACTACACATAATTCCTTCCTTCGCCATTTTCTGAATAAACCTCTGGATATAGAAAGTACCGCATTCCTTTTCCTCGGTTGTTGCCGCTATTTACGGCTGCCCATTGGATAGTGATACGTCACGAGACTCATTCCGCTATTTTTGTCTTACAATGAGAGGTTCAGACATTCGGGTCACCGATTTTTCTTAAATCTTGCACACTTGTAGTAGTTCCCTAGGACAATACAATGTGCAAACAATAAAGTGCACAACTCAAGCATTGTCGAGAAAATATATTTTTGTCTTACAAGGAGAGGTTCAGACATTCGGGTCACCGATTTTTCTTAAATCTTGCACACTTGTAGTAGTCCCTTTCTGAATTCACCCTAAATATATTTTTATCTGGTGAAGACCGATGGCGATGCAGCCAGGCGGCCAAAACTTTAAATGTTAAAAGTGAAGTCAACTGAAGATTTAATTATCGGTGATGATATTAAACTTATCGCTTTGGTGCTGGATGGATCCGATTTTATTAATCAAATTTATATAAATGTACCACGAAAAAATGAATTTATTTATGTTAGAAAAGGCTACCTAAAGTACTAAATCAGGACAGCGAATAATTACCCTTTCACGCTCACTGACTTATCTTAATTAGAAGAAATTTATAATTATTTTAAGTTTTTCGGATATGTTAATGTAAATTTATTGTTTTATATTTTTCATTATTATTCCGTTGCGAGTAATTAAATAGGTCTGGGGACTATCTACTGTTTTTACGTTTTGTATAAACTTTTGGTAAATAAATAAATAAAGATCGAATCAGTAGTTCTAGTAATATAAAGGGATATCAATGAATAATATATGCTATATTTAGACATATAAATATAGGTAATGACTATCAGAGGGGGCAAGAGAGGCTCCGGGCCTCACGATTTTAGAGACCACAATTTATAACTTAATATGTTAGAAAAAATATATTTGCATATTTTTATACTGTTCGAGCTTTAGTGTTTGTCAAAATTTGAAGTTATCTATCAACGTCTTCGCTTTTCTTATACAGTTACCGCTGTATATTTGTCAATTTTGTCTCTTTTCTTGAAAGGCCTCAAAAATATTAGTTGCCCTGGGCTCGCATTTTATCTGAATGTTCCTGGCTGTACCATATATACATACAGACATTCGTAAGCATTATCCCAACACATTTTGTGCGGGAACGGCGATAACGACACGACCATTGATGTCAGACCGAAATCATCCAGAATAATTATTTATCCAGTAAGAAATAAAAAATGATTCTGATTTAATTTATCTATCTACTTTTATTTAGGAAAGTTTTACTTTTTTGCATGTTCAAGTTTGTTTTCCATCCTTTCCGTTCCAAAAGGGAGAAAAAGGATACGCCAATGAGGTTGCTCACCTTCACCACCACAATTCGCATAGCCATCCGAGTTAAACAAAATTTCACGTTATTACCATGCGATAGAGAATCGAGATTCCATTGATGTCAGACCGAAGTCATCCAGAATTATTATTTATCCAGTAAGAAATAAAAAATGATTCTGATTTAATTTATCTATCTACTTTTATTTAGGAAAGTTTTACTTTTTTGCATGTTCAAGTTTGTTTTCCATCCTTTCCTTTCCAAAAGAGAGAAAAAGGATACGCCAATGGGGTTGCTCACCTTCACCACCACAATTCTCATAGCCATCCGAGTTAAACAAAATTTCACGTTATTACCATGCGATAGAGAATCGAGATTATTGAAAACAATAGATGTACTTGAAGTAATAAAAGATGTTCTCGTATTTTGAGGCAGAATTTCGATCAAATATTATCCATTTGAATGAAATTCATGAATATTATACGCAAACTATTTTAAGAAAATATATAAATACTCTTTTCTATTATTAAGCGAATAATATTGACTACGTATCTATAGGCTTGGTTTTCTAGTGGTCCCAGTAAAAATATGCGAATTTTATTCTAATTTCACCATATTTATGCCAATTATCATCTCGATGAATGATTAAATCTATATTTATTATTATAAATATAGACCGAATTGAATTTTTGAATTGAAAGAGTCAAAAAAAGAAAAACTAAACATTTTACTACGATACTCGGAAGGGGCTATATCCTCTCTAGCTCTCCACCGGATCTAGTACTTGCTCTAGAGCTTTCAGTGCCCCAAGTGGAAATTTTTTGTGCCCCCCTCAAGTCGTCAATTTTGCGCTGATGATGTCACTTCCTGTATAGTGCTAGACGCTGCGTCATTACGCCGGAGATGACTTTTCTTCGACTTTATGCGTGCGCCAAGAGTAGTTTGGCCATTCGTCCAATCAGAAGAGAGATTGTTTTATTTCGTAATTCAATGTGGCGAGTGAGAAGATACCATGTGCGTGTTCAATAATGAAGCATTTCTGGAAGAAATGAGAAAATATCGATTCGTTTACGTATAAAAATGTCCGGAATATATAAATAAAACAGTTCTTGAGTTTCGCTATCCATGTTGAATCAGCTAACTTTAAATGATGTCACAATAATTAACTAATAGCTAAACGACACGTTTTCGTCGTTTATTTACGTCACGTCGTACGCTTTCGTCTGAAAATCGGTACGCTCGACGTTTCGTGAGCGACGCATTTACGTCAGCGTACTGACTTCCGCGTTTTATGCCTGTGAGACCCATCCTAAACGGTGAACGAATTGGGTGGCTACCTTGTTCTCTCACCGTTTAAATTACGTGTAAAAATATTTGTCTTACTATAATAATAATAAGAGAACACAAAATGCGCTAGCGCTCTTTGGGGTCCCTTAAATATCGCTCCGCTCCCTAGTATGTCGAACCGGCCCTGCTCGAGACCCATCCTAAACGGTGGCTACCTAGTCCTCTCACCGTTTAAATTACGTGTAAAAATATTTGTCTTACTACAATAATAATAAGAGAACACAAAATGCACCAGCGCTCTTTGGGGTCCCTTAAATATCGCTCCGCTCCCTAGTATGTCGAACCGGCCCTGCCCAGATTTCGTATTAATATTTGGTTTCGATAAGCTTCGTTGTATGATTCGGATCGACTGGAGGATAACATAATTTTGAATATGTTATTCATAGGGAAGTAAAATGGAAGGATGGAAAAAGTCACATGATCAATTCATCACTCTTTTTAACTTGTTTTCTATTAGAAAAAAACGTAATAATAAATAAATATAGGTGACAGTTATACAGCGTGAAATTTGTCATTTAGTTTTTGTCTTGTATAGATGAATAGATCAGTTATTCGGCGGTGGCTGCTACTCTTTCAAATCGTCACGATAAAAGGATATTGTTATGCTAAACACGCTTTTCTAATTTGACAGCATTCGAGGAAAACTTCTAAGATAATACTTGACGTTTGAAAATGTTCCTTTATAAGTAATTGTTTTTCAACTCGTACTACGAATTGATGGTGAATACTTATATATTTATTAAGACTACCTTATTTACACAGAATGTAAATATTTTCGATAGTATCGATGAATAGAAAATAAAATTCTGTTATGAAAATGGTAAATAAATGATCAGGAAGTGTCATTACACAGGCAGCTGCCTACTTTGCGTGTTATAATTCGACCCCCTAGATAAAAAATGAAAAAAGGTCGACTCCCCTGACCTAACAAAAAATAATAAATTTCAATACTTAAAAATCAAGTCGTATTTATGTTTGCAAAAAATATCATATTTTTTCAAAAATATTTTGAAGGGCTATCAATGTAACGAAATACAGTAAACTCCGTATAACGCGACGAAAAAATTGCGACAAGTATTCATACAACGCTACAAACAGTTTCGTATAACGCGTAGGATAAATTTTTTTAACGTTACTTACCCGTTACCGTTGATTGTAATCCTTGTAATAAAAAACCAAACGATGTTTATTTCGTTTCCATGACAACTATTTCGTCGATTTATACGAATCCGCGTTTTCGGAGTTCGATGTGTATATATTTTTTAATTTTTTTATTTAGTTACATGTATTCTGTTTTGTTTTTTCTTTTATTAAAAGAAACCTACTTTAAAGCAAGTTAATTAACACTCTGCACACAATAAAATCATATTCGAAACTAACGCACATCTCATTAGCAATATCCGATCAGTGCTGGAATTCGTAGATAAGTTTAAATTTGCATATAATCGTTTGATAATGCGTCTCTCATATAACGCGAAACATATCCCCGCGTTGTACGGAAATCCATTGTACTGTATCAAGAAAAAGTATTTTACTGCGCGGTTTAAGGAAAAAGATCTTTCGTTTAAGCATACATTTTAGATAGAATTTTATTCCAACGTAGTTATTTCATAGTACAGTATTAAAATGTATTTGTATATGGTCGGTTCATGTTTTTATCAATCGTTTCATAGAGAATATTAAAAGCCGATTTTCTTTCAATCAATATTATTGGCGCATTGATTCTTGGTCTCTCGTATTATCAGAGCCGTTTCTGGGATAACGTAGACAATTGGAACATGTTCATTCTTTCTCACATGTTTAATTCTTTTCATAATGGCTACTTCGCCATCATTCGCAATTCTTTTGATTGTTTTTGTATCGTATCATTCACTGTCGGAGCGTACATTACTTTCAACGTTAAATCATCTCGACAGTTTAAGTTAATATTCGGAAATTAAACTATTCGTACCTTAGCAGCCATTGTTTTAGCAGGAACTGGCTATCAAGATTTAGCACGTTTAATTTTTTTATATTGTGGTAGAAAAAAATCTTTATTCAAAATATACAATATATTATGAGTAATGTGTTTTTATCTAAAATATACACGTGGACTTTCTGCGTGAAGAGCATAACATCCCTCTTAACAACTCGACGGTAGTCAGCTAACATTCTTGGGCTCCATTTTCCTGGTAGCGCGTTTCCATGATATATATTTCCTGGTGGAAACGATCCTGATGTTTATCGAACAAGAATGTTTCCTTCAGGGAATAAAACAATTGAACGTTCAAACAAAAAACTGAGACCTGATAAATAAATTCTGACTTCATACTCAGAATCAGCATCTACAGACACACAAGAAACAAGAATGTTTCCTTCAGGGAATAAAACAATTGAATGTTCAAACAAAAAACTGAGGCCTGATAAATAAATTCTGACTTCATACTCAGAATCAGCATCTACAGGCACACAAGAAACAGTGACAATTGTTCATTTAACAAATTCATTGTTGACCTTGTTATTTAATCGGTGATCACTCCAATCGAGAATTACGTCATAATTTTATTATTCAAATTATAGTTTGAATGGAAAAGGATATTTTAATCTGTCTATTCTATACGTGCTGTTATAATCACGAAAATGTAATTTTAAATTCATAACGATCGTAATTACTAAATAATAATATGGTACTAACAATACGAAACTAAACTTATCTATCAATATGACGGATATTCCCGTTAGGCCCAGATGCCGTCTATGTTTGATTATCATACAGTAAATTGGGTTTTCTTTGGTCTTCAATTAACTTGTCGGTAATAAATATCGTAATTAATAAACAATTTAAGCAATTTACTTTCGCATTTCATTCTATATATCTAATCGTTTGTACACTCCGGTTTGTACTTGTAGCCCAACGATCTAAATAGATCGTTGCTGTGACCACAAGAAAATTTTTTGCATGTAAACGAAAGAGTTTTATTAAGGAATAACAGATATAACATTAAATTTCTATTCGTCGCATATGTAAAAATGAATAGATCGTTGCTGTGACCACAAGAAAATTTTTTGCATGTAAACGAGTTTTATTAAGGAATAACAGATATAACATTAAATTTCTATTCGTCGCATATGTAAAAATATCCTGTTTAAAATAATTTAAAAAATTAATAAAAAATGTATCGTTAGAAAATTGTCACTAGGGTGATCATACTTTATCTGAGCTTTCCTGCTTATTCGATAGGTAGAGCGGGAATCGCTAAACTCTTATTTCTTTCTTTATTTTAAAAATATTTTTTTGGTTGCTTCTCGTTCGTGGGCAGTAGCGGATTTTGCCTTAAGGGAGCCCGAAGTGTGAGAGATTTGTGGGACCTTATTAAAATAAATCTCTCTCTTTATAAGAAAAATACATATAAGTATGTAACAAAATCAAAAAATAATATCTTTTTTATAATTTATCATTGTTTAATACAAGTTTTAAAGCTAAATAAAGGGCCCCTTGGATTTCGGGACCGAGGGGGCTGCCTCCACCGCCTATGCGAAAGTCCACCACTGTTCGCGGGCCACAATTAACCACAATTGATCCGCGGGCTGTAGGTTGAGTACTCCCACTTTAAATAATCAAAATTAGAAAATCATACGTTTAATTAGAAAAAATGATTTTTTCCAAATAAAAATGAATGAATAAATGAATATCTTATTTTCGCATTTTATAAAAAAATAAAATTTTGACATAACTAAGAGAAAAGGTCAGTGCTGCTATCGGAAACTTGGTGGTCACATAAAATTTTACTATAGCCAGTTATCTTTTCTTGGGCCTGAGGTTATCTGGCCCAAGTAAAGATTCTCAGAGGGAGAACCTCTGCCCATGAAAAGATAACTGGCTATAGTACAATTTTAGAGGAGATCTATGACCATGAAAGTGCTCAACTCGAGAAATGAATAAATTTTCCAAAAAAATTGGGTTAAATCGAAAGCAGTTTCGTCGACATTTAAGCTAATTAAAAGTGCGAATTAGCAATTCCGTTATATTAAAAATTCATTCTAAAATAACCTTTATATCTTAGAAAATAGAAACTAAAGGGAGAACGAAGCGATTGAAAATCTGTTTGAAAATAATACAAGTAAATGAGAGTATTGGATCCCCGTTTATGAACTTGCGCATTCGCATTTCCGGTGTTTTAATCCTTTATCGATTGTTATTAGGTAAAATAAAACTGGACTCTCTTAAGCCAAGCCTTTATCACATAAAGAGCGAAACTACTACGAGTCGATTGATGAATTATGTATATCTACAGACAGTTTATATTAGAATCAACTAACCGGTTTCGGACGAAATAGTCTGTCGTTAGAAATATAAAAAAAATGTGTATTTATGTCAGCTGTTTTTATTTGGACTAGATACAACAGGTCGGTAAATGGCGAGATACTTGGGGAAAGTGTCGAGCTCGACCTCCACGTTTATTTGGAAAGAAAATTAATTTTTAACTATGTAGTAGAATAGCAAATTACTTGTAATTAAAATTAATTTTTTTGAAATGAAATGCTAATAAGTTTATGTGGGTCGCGTTAGAAAGGTGATCGGGTTAGAGGGCGAGAAGGAAGAAGAGCGATCTGGTTTTGGAACGGAAGCCAAACAAAAAAAAAAAAATACATACCGACAATGCCATATCGTTCAAGGCTATCTACCTCTTTAAATCGAAATTAACGGTTTCGGTCGTGATTTATATTCCTGGTTTTAACCCGATCATCTACCATTAACATGTTAATAAAATCTTCTTCCGTACACAACCGTCACCTTAGCCCTACTACCAAACTATCATCGTTAATAAACACGACTTAAATCGAAATTTCATATTCTACTTGGCCTCAAAAACCTGGAATTTATGAAAAATAGAAATTCTCGGAAGACTCATTAAGATGTCATACCCACTTCGTTTTACTGAATCGGCCTAGACCGCTTGGTGACGCCATCAACCATATTGCCAGCACGATTGCCAGATGCCATCCGGCCTTAGTTATTACTGCGAAATTCGCGCGGGCAGACCCAAATAGTTTGCCAAAATACAGAATCCATTTTCCGAAGCCAAGTACAATCAGTTCTCTTATTATTAAAACCAATATTTAATTTTTTCTTTATCATTAGATGCGAAATACCCAAAATTATGCAACTACCAATTTATAGGAAAATAATTGATTTATAAATTAAGATCATCGATGATTAAGACATGATATAAATTATGACAACAGCGACTTAGTCCGTATCTTTCTGAATATAGCATAGCAATTAAATATTCTTTGGTCTCTCAAAATTTTTACTTTTATTATAAAAAAAAATCTTAGTTAATTTACAAACAGTCAATGATACTATTTAGTCTGAAGGCATTTAATAAAAGTTAATTTGGAAAGTACTGGCAAGATCGTCGTGTTCTCCAATTGTATATCCCACTAACAAAGTTTGAACTAATGAACTGAGTTTTTATGAAGTTCGATAAAGATATTTTATCAGTAAAGTTGATTTTGATGCCACAATTTTAATTCTATATCTTCAACTACTTAAAAGTGGCGGCCGTATTTGAATTAATTCATGAATTTTTATGAAATTCGATAGCGAGATCCTATTATTAAAATTATAGCCAAGTGATATCTTTTAGTCCGTTACTTTATTCATTTTTATAAATGACATTCGTGACAACTTTGAGGCTTCTTAATTAATTTTGAACTATTTGGTAAAATTCAGTGAGGAATGGGGTACCATTGAAGACGACTTTGATCACGTTTAATCCCGCATGTTTAATTATTCCTAAATAAATGGAGATGTACAGAGAGAAGGCGATTAGTTTTTCTAGAATTTATTTATTCTTCTCTTCCTCCGACATCAATCCAAACATCGGTAATTTTTTAATACCTAACGACATCAATCCAAAACATCGCATAATCATCACATCTGGCAGCAGGTTATGCGATGTTTTGGATTGATGTCGTTAGGTATTAAAAAATTAATCTATAATTAACTAATTAATATCAAATTATGTTAATAATAATAAAACGCCAAATTTAATATCTCAATAAAATCAAAAGATGGATCGGGAGATATAATAAGCGGCCATTCCACCACCGAAAGTAAAACGTAATATCTCTTCATACACGACCATCTATGACGCAACAATAGGAGGAGTAAAACGCTCACCAACATCTGGAAACGATTACACGTTTATTTGCTTGATAAGTTAATACTGACGAAATTAAAGAATAGGTTACGTTGTAGTTAAGAAATCTTAAATTCGTCATACGGTATAGCTATAAGGTGAAAGCCAACAGTTAAGATTTTATCTTAGATTTTCCTTAAAAGATGACGATAGGAGGTTGGCGAATTTAAAATAAGGTAATTAGTATTTCTGCAAATATTTGAGAATATTTTTGTCAGAAGAAGTAATTTCTGGCGATTTACGTTTAGATAAAGGAATTCATATTATTTAAAGAAGTGAGTTTTAGATAAAGTCCGATAAGAATACTTTGAGGAAGGAAAACAAAATCTTCCGCCACATCCGGGACCGGGAGGATTACGTCGATCTAAACAATAATAACCGGTCTCGGGTATCAAACGGAGGATAGAAAACGTCAAAATAATTTATTATTCGCATCAAGAGGAAACCATCCAAAATTATTCCTTCTGCTGCAGGTGTCTGATACACGCTGGCAGTTGTTTTGGGATAGGCGGTTCCTTTCCGCCCTTGACCCCTTTCTCTTCCTAACTCCATTCATCGCTACATCGTAATTCTGTAAATTTTAGACGCTAGGAGTCAGTAGTCAAAAAAATCGAAAGACGCCCTCTACTGTTTTAATTATTTTGCCGAGTCGGTATGAGAAATTGGATTTATTATTTAATATCATTTAATCTATGAGTTGATAAAAAATTATCCTAAAATTTTATTAAAAATTTAAAAGTAATAAGTTTTAGGTTTAAAAGATTGGCGAAGAAGCAATCGGATACATCATCGATAAAATTTGGAGAGCGATTGGCTGGAATATTTTCCGGCCGGTTAGGATGCGCGTTCCGTTATGGACCGAGGTGAAACGGCATTGTTGTTTACTTATTGGCTGTTAGCCAGGACCACTAGGTCCGGCTGAAATATTTTATTTAAAGGAAACGTCTTCTCCTTGACCCCGGCCCATTACTATAACGCTTTAATTTACAGATCAGCCGCTGCCGCCTCCTCAACCCGATGACGTTTGCACTCTATTTTTAACACCGGCCCTAATTAGCATTTTATTATACTTAAGGTTCCTTAAATTTTTGAATTTAATCCTTTTCTGTTAATTGTTGCTCCTCCGCTTCCGAAATCTCCCACGTTCCGCTTACACAACAGAAAGTAGTAGAAGAAAGAAAGTAGGCCTATACGAAAGAACCGTTTGAAAAGTCTTACAGCGATTACTGGTAGAGATGTAACTTTCGACAAAGAATCTTTCGTGTCGGCAGAGAATAATTGAAAATACGTTCGTTTTTGACCCCGGATTTCCCATTATTTGCGCTCGACCGTATTGTTAGTCAAGGTCGAGTCGGTCGGGGAATCTGGTTCTCCTTAAGTTGGCCACCAAACCAGATAAGGACCAGCACCGAGATGCGCCGATAATAATTCTAGGACGCTATCCGATTATGATATTTTTTGGCCGGCAGGTAATTAAATTTAATTGGCTAAAGTGGGGAAAACCAACCAACCAATCTCACTCATAAATTTATTTCTTCTTCGGCTTTCGCTCTTCTTCCTCGCCTCGTCTCTTTAAACTGGAAAGAAAACAAAAATTAACGGCATCGGTCGGAGCCTGCTCAACACGCGATCGAGTGGAGCGCCCGCTCAAGGCGCCAAAGGGCACTGGCGCATTTTATGGTTTCTTATTACTATTGTAGTAAGACACAATTTTTTTACACATAAATTAAACGGTGAGTGATCTGGTTGTCTCCCAATCCGCGCTCCCTTAAGTGACGACTTGAGGTCAAAAATTTTCTCTCAGAGCAGTAAAAGCTCTAGAGCCGCTACAGGCATCGGTATATTCGCGTATATTGGAAACCGATGGAAGAATTCCATTAAACATTTTATTATTTTAGCATCGTCCAGCTTATTTTCTGAATAATTTTGTCTACCCATCAATGAAAATAAGCGCATTAAGTTTAAGTTAACATTCCTTGCATAGCTTAACCGCTCACTCGTTCTCTTTATTTTCAGTCCCATTGAAGAATATACTGATCCAGCTTATTTTCTGAATAATTTTGTCTACCCACCAATGAAAATAAGCGCATTAAGTTTAAGTTAACATTTCTTGCATAGCTTAACCGCTCACTCGTTCTCTTTATTTTCAGTCCCATTGAAGAATATACTGTGTAAGACAGAACTTCTTATGGGATGATCCTGTAAGGATGCACAATTGATCACTGGTTGAAGGATTGTAAAAAAGGGTTGTTTAAAGCCCTAGACCCCTTTCTTACAGTCCTTTGTTGGCCATTCCTTCCGATGACCAATCGAGAAAGATAACAAAATCGAGGAACTGGGACGAACTTTATACGAAGACCAGTAGTTAATAAATATTTATAATTGTTGAAAAAGAGGATGACATCATTTGCCTAACTGGGATGGTCCATATTCCAATTTTTATTCGCCCGTAAATTTTCTGATGGTCTTTCCGTTTTGAAAAAACTCACGGTCGAATATTTAAACAGAGAGATTCCTTTTTGGAATACTCACTTATTCCATTCTTTCCAAGATTAAGTAATGGATCCTGTGAAAATCCACTGAGATTCTTCTCTCTGTTCTACTAATCAGTCAATATCTTTGGTCCATCTGCAAACAGAAAATTTGGAAATACCGAAACCCAAATTCCCACCAATAGAAAGATGGTTACGGTTGGCTCCAGCGCGAATGATAAACGTAAAGGGAAAGATAACCGCGTTCTGGAATAATTATAAAGAGACGTAGACCAGACTCGTATACGAAAAAGGTAAAATTGTCGAACGCGACCCCAGGCTAGTTATGTTCCTACTTTTTGTCGATATATGTTACGCGACCTTTCTGCCCGTTAGCCTGTTCTTTCTTAGTTTTAACGGGCTTACAAAATATGGTAAACCTTTCGGGGCGGCCGAGATGTAATTATTATTTGGTTTCTTTCACCTACCTGCCGACTGGTCCCAACAAATGCCAAGAATGCTGTAAATTTTCTCTAAAGAAAAACCGTGATTCAAAACTAGTTTGGTATCTTTATCAACAGGAAGAGTTATAATAATCGAAATTATGTTTTTCCTGCTAGACATCATTAAACTTTCTTCTTCTTATGGTTTTTCTAACTTCGGCATTATTCTATATTTGTAAATTTTACTAACTTAATCGCATTTTTCTGGTTTAATTAACTGGTTTCGGTCTGGTATGAATAAATCCGACATTTTTCTGTCTGGCCATTCGACTACCACTCATAAAACCAAAGATATAAGTAATTGTCAGGATGAATAATTAAAAAGGACTCGGGGTTGACTAGGTTTCAAACATTTATTCTTTTTAATTGGCATTAGAAAACTAAGTATCGCTTAAATCCATACTTATTGATGTACTATTACAACCATAAATTCGGCTTTAATTATATTTGATGCGAAAATACCTAGAAAATCCGCATCTTTCCCCAATCCTAACGTTCTAACAAATATTTATAGCATTTTATTGGTGGTTCCGAAAGTTTATAACTAGGTAGAGTGGCGTGACTAATCCACCAACGTGCGCCTAATCACCTGGATGCGTTTCTTGTATTTAACTTACCATATTTATTTTTACGTATGTAAATAGTTATTTCACGGAAACCTGCACTGGAAATAAAAGTGGGTGCGTCTTCTGCCCGTCCAACTATGTAGGTCAAAAGAAGCCAGCGGAGGAATGATCCCGACCGAATGGCACGAAAAGTCGTGAATTAGTGACGTAAAGATTGACAATTCGTCGGTAATACCGACCTCCCGCTATTTACGCCGACAGAAGGTGGAATGTTTATGTTTTTCCTAACTTGGAGAAATATTTTTGTACCATTTCACTAACAGGAAAATAATTTTGGAAATTTTTTTGACTTCCGTCGGTTGTTTTCAACTGCCAACTGAATAAAAATGACTGATTAAATTCCTTTGTGTCACTAATTCTTATTCGAATTCCGTTCGCCTCTTAACCCCGTCTTTAAAAGAGTAAAAGCGAACTGGAAGGGCGAGTGAACTCCTCGGTGGCCCCGATTACTCAAACATCTTTAGTTTTCCTGAAGTGCCTTATGGATGACCTCCTTGCCACCTCCATAATTTCTCTCCAGTTTCACTGACTGGACAAACTCGATGGGCGATTGTATGCATTAAATATCTATAAATATAACGTAACCAACACTATTAAAACATAAAATTAAGATTTTTTCTGTGAATTCCGGTTTTAATTCTCATCTTAACGTTGTTTCCAACTGTTAATTATTCGTTTCCTTTTAAGAGAAAGTTAAGATAACCCGTTTCTTATGAAAGGACAGTAATCGTCCGACATTCAAAAACAACATCCATCTTTCTGCTTCCCAAACCAACTTGGTCCTATTTTCCGTTATAAAGACGAATTTTGATAGCATCGTGCAGAACTTTTTGAGTTCCATTAAAATTTAAGAAAGAAGGATGGAGACAGTAATGCTCTAGAATAAGCCTGCGATTTACATCAATATAATCCACCTATAACTTAAGAAATATTCTTGGAGGTTGTGATGCGACAGATGCGAAAGCACTCCACATAATATGGTCAAGAAATTTCTCTTTTTTTGAGATTTCCAAATTGGTTGGACCAAACTGATGGGATTTATTTTAAATGGAAGATTATGCTTTAGGAAAGATATATTTAAAATTTTGTCTCCACCCGAATCATGGAGCATTTACAATATGCAATAATTAGAATTGTAAAAGAAATAATTACAATAGTATTAAAAATGCTTCTTAAAAAAATAATTCTACATTATTTTAGTTTTATGGCAGTTTAGAATATTCTGAGAGAAATAATCTATAACTAGAAATTACCCGCTAATATAAATGAGCGGAAATACAATCTTGTGATTTAATTTAATAATACTGTATATAACGACGAAATACATCTCCGAACTCGTATAGGGAATCCAAACATCATTGAGGGAATCGTAAAATGGCATCCATTATTGCGTTACAGCGGTATCTAAGGACTTTGTCTTTTTAGAGAAACTACAATTTCAATTTAATTTTTATTCTTTAATTTAAACTATTAATAACAGCAAATAATTTTAGCTGTCGCAGATATCGGAAAATTAGATCTTTCTAACGATACCATATTTATAGAAATCGATACAGTGGTTCGACTGAAAAAGGGACATTCACTCAGCCAGCCACGTTTGACTATATATATATATATATATGCGAAGAAACCGATGAAAATATATGCATTTTATTTTTATATAATTCTTCTGAATTGAAATCATGGTGTCATCCATGATAAGAAACGTGTGAATTTTAGAAACGTTTAACTGATATTTATAGTTGATTCTGGTTTTCGTAAATTTATACAATTTTCCAGAAGACAAATTCCGAACAGTTTAAATGGCCAGGAAGAAAAATTGTCATACCATCACGAAAAGAATTTAATCCGACATCACGCTCATCCACATGCCATTGGAATGATTTCCAACTTAAACACTTCCTGGAAGTTTTAATCTCTCGGAATGGCCTGAAAATCGGTGTAATACGGGACGCAATCAACGGATTTGAGCCCGTAATCACGTTTTCCCCGATACTTGTTAGAAAGTAAGGTAAAGAGGATAACTGATTTTAACTTGGACCTGCGTGTAATTTAAAATTATAATACAGTAAAAAACAGCAACAAAAGATGACGTATATTTTCTGGATACGAGCCTGGATGGCCATCTTTAAATAGATTTCCCAGACGGGAAATTATTGCTAACCGCAGACTATCCAGTTTTCATTATCGGAAGCCAAGTAAAGTGAAAAAAGACAAGACGAGGATCATTTGTCACCGGGTCGAGTGGATAACGATACGAAAGTCGTGGACTGATGAATAGAATCGGCGAACAATGACAGCTACATTTAGTAGGGAGGCCGCGTAACCGGTATGGGTCGACCTTGAACGCTCGATCGTGCTTCATCTGTCTTTCGCCAGTCACATCTTCCGCCCCAGGCCACTAGATGGTTACCATCCCACCTTCCGGTGACACACTTTTACCCCTTCTTCTCCCATTGGTCCGATCTGACAGGTAGTAACACGTGACGGGAAGAATAATGGCGTCTAAACGGCACTATATAAAGGAGAGTTTTCTCTTCTTGGCCATCATCTCCATCACTTTTCGGGTCTGGGTAAGCTTGGCTTCTAGGCTAAACATCTAATTAACCGGTATGTAAATAAGAAAATCAACCTTTTCATTTTTATTTTCAGTTTCTGTAATCCAACCATGATTAAGATTGTCCTGCTTTTAGGTAAAATTATCTTTACTTCAAATATTTTCTATATTTATTAATTACTCATTTTTAAATGCCAATGACTATAAATCTTTCTTTTTTTCCGTTATTTTAGTTTGCTGTTGGACTTGGGCCGACGCTCATCCCAGGGTAAGCATTTTCTTCAATTTCGAAATAATTGACTGAAATTTCTTCCACTGTCCGAATGTCTGATGGTTAACGATGGATAGAAAAGATCAAGAAAGATACACTATAACATAATCTTAAAGATCGCATCGTTACATCGTGTAGGCCACTACGAAACTCTGCAGTTTACAATAATTTAGATAGGACCAGATAGATTATTTACTATAGAAAGACTAGTGAAAGATCTATTTCGTTTTCTCGAATTTCTCTCGTGCACAAATAGTAAAGCCAATATGGCGGATGAAACGAACTTAATATGGCCTAGATCGAAACCGAAGAGCGGACCAAACTATACGTTTTGATAACAGAAACTGCTTCCATGTTTTGTCGTGAATTTCTCTCGTGCACAAAGCCAATATGGCGGATGAAACGAACTTAATATGGCCTAGATAGAAACCGAAGAGCGGACCAAACTATACGTTTTGATAACAGAAACTGCTTCCATGTTTTGAAAAACAGAATTCCCGAAAAACCTAGTCCATAAATCTTACAATCTTGTATTGGTAGAGAGTAAAAAATTATAGTTGATTTTTCAATGATGGAGGTTTTGGCGGCCGGATGTTCGCGTGGTAACGCGTTGGCGTGCCATGCAAGAGGACCCGGATCCGGCATCTCACGAAAAGTTTTTTCGGAGATTTCGGGCCCGGTTCAGCGATCCCCGTCCTTCACCATCCAGTCCCCTCCACTAGTGTGATATAGTAGATTTTTCAATGATGGAGGTTTTGGCGGCTGGATGTTCGCGTGGTAACGCGTTGGCGTGCCATGCAAGAGGACGGGTCCGGCATCTCACGAAAAGTTTTTTCGAAGATTTCGGGCCCGGTTCAGCGATCCCCGTCCTTCACCATCCAGTCCCCTCCACTAGTGTGGGTACAGCCCGTGGTTGGAACGGCCCCGTCCCTTAGTAATCTCATTGATTGTAAAATGCACAAATTTAATGATGGATGTTTTTTGCAGGCCAAACGTGAAGCTTATTCGCTGCCAGACGGAGTGGATTTGATCGTGGGAGCGGTTAAGACCAGCTTCAGTTGTAACGCCGACGGATATTACGCCGACGTAGACAACAATTGCCAAATCTTCCACGTCTGCCAAACGGTAGTCAGGGAGGACGGATCCCCCGAAATTCTCCAATGGAGTTTCATGTGCGGCAACCAGACGGTCTTCAACCAATACAGCCAGACTTGCGCCGATCCCTACGAATCCGTCCCGTGTGGAAGCTCTGCAGATTTCTTCTATCTGAACGGAAACATAGGTAACGAGAAGGCCGACTTCCATACCGACGCCGATGCCGACAAAGCGGCCCGAGTCATTCCGGGAAGACAAGCAGGAGGAGAACCCGCTCCGTTCCGTCCACCCGCCGGAGGAAGAGGCAGAGGCTAAAGGCCGGAAAGATTAGGGGCCGCTTCCATAACGCCAAGTAGCTGCCAGGTAACGACGGGGCTCTTTTTGGATGGGTGACGGATTTCCTGGCCCACCGGGCGGCGTTAGCAGTACAGCTTCTTAGACCGCCCATCTTCCATCGCGGGTGCTTGTAAATAAAAATGCATGGCCAAAAATGTACACTTCATTTATATAATAAATGTGTTCACGCAACTGTTTTAATTATTTTCCTTTTTTCTTTTACTACACATTTCATCGCTTTTCGGACGCCCAGGTCAGGCTACCCATACCTGACCTGGGATCTTTCTTTAATATGACGTTACAGTCTCGCCGATTACTGTAGGCCGGATGGCCGCCTGGCAAAGCAGCGACTCGTTAAGAATCCGGGTTCAATTTTATGTTCCGCCCTCCAGTTTTACGAGAGACATCTAGAACTGATCCATTGAATTCCATCCTTCGATCTTCCGGTTGGCCCACCATGGTTATTGCCAGCCTGTAAAAATCTCTAAAAATGGCTACTGCTAGATGAAGTACTGTATATTCCGTGTGCGATAAAGCGGCTTAACCAATGTGTAGAGGGGCCGGAATGTCGTTCCGGTAATTTTTTCCTGATCGGAACGCGTACCGGTACAATTTCTTAGATTACATCACATCTGTTAACTAACCTGACTTCGTCGATTTCTTATTGGTGAGCCCATTTCAGATTCTACCATCGGCTATCTATATCAGTGGAGGGATCAGCCTGGTAGGGATGGATGGGCCGAGGCATCCATTCCTGAATTGTGATAACGGATTCGATCCTCGTCTATGTTAACCTAATTAACGCGTAGAAACTTCGGCTTTTTATCCAGCTTAGGTTCCGGTTCTACTCGTTCAAAAATTTCCAGGACCCACTCTTTGGAAAATTTATACAGAGGTTCTGTCACGGTCGACTATCTCCGTCCATTACCATCCAGCTGATTCCTCCACAGGAATAAGCAGCCTGTGGTAGGGTGTTGTAGCTTTGCCACTTAGCAATTAGGAATGATTGGAAGTGGCATCATCTCTTAAGAAAAAATGAATCTCCGGGAGGTTTTAAACGTGATAGAAAATCGATAAGATGAACGCGATAGAAGCCTGCTCTACATCCATATTAGAAAATCTGGGTCTCACACCTCCAGAATATGTTTTCTGAAGGGGTCCGAGCCTAATTCGTTGAACTCCATTCTTGAACCTTCTGAATGACCTATAAGTGATGGCCAGCCTGTTATTGGCTGTAAAAGTACTGGCTGCCAAACATAATATATTACATATATGATATGGCCGCTTAATTAAAAATAACGTAACTATAAGGTGGAGGTGAAGGATGCAGTTCAATTAAGCCGGACCCGAAACGTTTTAAAAAACTTTTGAATGTGAGTCTCGGATATTGAACTGAAATTTTCCAGGTTGGAAGCAATGGTTTAAAGAAACACTTATCCAGTTGGAGATCTCAAATAATGATCGATATTTCTCGATCATTTTATGTAAATTTTTCTCTATGTTTGAATTACAAATTAATTTAATCAATTCAGTCTTTAACATATTTGGTGATTGGTGAAAACTCTATTTGATGACATTTACCTAATCTTGAATAGTTACGAGTCACTGATGACTTACTATTGAGTTCCAAACCTCAATAGTAAGTCATCAGTGATTAATCTCTTTTGACGTCAGAAATAACTCAACATCAGTATGTTTCTGGAACAACTTGCTGAGTGTGAAGATAAGACGGAGGCTAACATGGTAATGAAGAAGACGATAATGAATGTTATAACTTCATTAGCGTCATTAGAAAGCACTAAAATTTATTTGTCAGTAAACAACAACGATGATAATGATTTATAACACTCTCTAACTTTTAAAATTGTATCATCTAGTAACAAGTACTTTGTCCGCGACGTTGGATAAACGGTGTAAACCGGTATCAACAAAGTCACCATCTTTTCTCCGCGATTACTGTGATGACCGTTTGATGAGGTCAACACTGATTGGCTTGTTGAGCTTTGGAAAGGTTTGCTGAGATGTTTTACTTATCACTGATTAGTCTGTTAAGGTTTGGAACGCACCCTACTTTATGCCAGAATAATTTAGTTTCTTTCCTAAAACTTTAGAATGAGGCGGCCAGATGGCCGAGTGGTAACGCGTTGGCGTGCCACGCAGGAGAACCCAGTTTCGCGTTCCGGGTGCGATATCTCCTGAAAAGTTTTTCTGGGTGATGGACTCGGCGATCCCCGTCCTTCACCAGGCCCCCCTCCACTGATGTGGCGCAGCCCGTGGTTGGAACTGGCCTCACGCAGGAGAACCCAGTTTCGCGTTCCGGGTGCGGCATCTCCTGAAAAGTTTTTCTGGGTGATGGACCCGGCGAACCCCGTCCTTCACCAGGCCCCCCTCCACTGATGTGGCGCAGCCCGTGGTTGGAACTGGCAAGGTAGCCGACCGATTTTGCCTATGGCGGCAAAACCGCCTGAACTAGAGCGGCTTTTTTGGGTTTGCCTACGGCCGCAAAAACGCTAGGGCAGGCCCTGCCGTTAGTAATCTCCCTGATTGGAAAGGGGCGTAAAAACACTTTAGAATGATAACGATCTTTATCCATGACTATAACTGAATTTGTAGTCAAATTTAGAAGCAATTGTTTCAAATCATTTTTGGAAGTTTATCATTAAAATAATCTCCATTAGATGATTTCGTATAAATAATTAATGACACTATAGAAATGAATCATTCTTTTATACCAGCTTGCAGATGATAAATCATCTTTGTAATACAGTTAAGGAACCTTTAATCCATCTGTGTTTTCATATTATGTACCTTGCCATCTTTTGGAACAAATATGAGTATTTAATAACCACGTTTCATCCCAATAAATAATTATTTTAGGCGATAAATCACAATAAATTTTCTTCAGTTCTCTTTAAAATTCTCTGTACTTTGGCAATGGTATTATTTCTTTTAACTAGGAACTTAGGACCATTCCATTTTTTCCACTTAAATTCAAGATCACAGATAATTTTATGTACTGTACTTCTTCCACCGTTGTAAATTACTTATAAATGCCTTGATTTGATTTTGAAATCTAAATCGACTCTTCTACTTCTGTTCGTCCATAAACATCTTAACTTTTATTTATAATTTCACTGAGTTGGCTAGAAGCCAAGTTTACAAATTAACACTTTCACTTTTGAAAATGTTAATTTCTAACATTTACATTTTTGAATTCAGTAAACATTATAAATTGAAAAAAAAAAAATAAACCATTCTCTCTTATAGTTGAAGCTTAAATGACATATATGTTTGACATTATTTGTGGATAAGCAAATATTTTCATAAAAGAAGGAAATGTTTACCCTACTTTATTATTTATCACACATAAATATAAATTAAATAGAATAATCCCATGATTCTTCTTGGGTTGAACGGACTATATTCTAAACTTAATGCCACCAGGAAAAGATGCCAAATCCTTAATTTTAAAATGATATATTAATAAACTGGATCGACTCGTCAATATTAGAAAAACGAAGCCGTCCATAACATTGTTTTTCCCCCAACAACATGGCGGATGCGAACATACATTTGAACAATCTAGCAAATTGACTTTGTTTTGGTAGCTAAACGTATCCGATTTATATTAATAAGTGTGATGACCAGATTGTAATAATTAATAAAAAGAGTATAGTACGCCAATATCGATTATTATACCACATGATTTTCCACTTCGGCAGTTTTTTATTTTTTTGCTGGCAACGGGTCATTAGTGCAATCCATCCAGTTGGTAAATTAAGGTGAATTCGTAGAGATCCAAAGTAGAAATATTCGCTATCACAAAAATTGATTAAAAGAGCGATCGGTTGATATGGCAATATTGTTTTCCGGCAATTACATTATGTTAAAAAAATCACCAATTTACAATTAAATCGCAAAGTAATTAAATTAATGAAATTTGGATGATAATTCAGCCAAATTTTTTTCCCACTAGAGAGCGCTGAATCTACTATATAAAAGTAACAGCTGTTTTGCTAAACCCAAAGCTCTAAAACCTCCATATCAGAAGCAGAAGTAAACCCAAAGCTGCTTATAAGTAGCTTCGGTCTAGTGTTAATAATGGAAGAAGCGAAGAGGTTGGTGAATGATGTAATTGATAATGAAAGTACCTTCTTAAACCAGCTGAGCCAAGATATATGGAAGCATCCGGAAATTAATTATCAAGAGGTTTACTCCCATCAAACTCTAGTTTCTGCATTAGAGGATTTCGGATTTTCTGTTCAGAAGAATTATATCCTTCCTACTGCATTCAGAGCTGAATTTGGAAGAGGTAAAATGAATAATTCATAAATCAAAATATTATAATATCGCTGATCAAGAAATTTTAGGTAATAAAATATCTAAGGAACCGTATCTAAAATATTCAATAAAAAAATTGACTGCAAAATATTATAGTGTATTGTTTAAAATCGAAAAATAATATCTTTAATTTGTAAAGAAAGCCTAAATATTTTTTTAAGGAAAAAAAAAAAATATGCATTGAACTAAAATAAGCATTCTGAGATCTGATTTTATAATAAGTGTTTAAAATGACTTTCATTTGATTCCATAAGAGCTTTAATGTAATCAAACATTGACCTGTATACATGCTCAGAGATGTCATGAGTATTTTGAATCTTTCCATTAAGTTTGCCATAAATAAATTCCATATTCATTAGTTCAATATTTGCATACTTATTCATTTTTCAGTGATCATAAATAGAGTGAAAAACAAATTCATACTCATTAAATATCAATTAAAATAAAAATTAATAAAAATTTGGCATTTACTTTAAAATTGATTGCAGAATGCTAAATTTCATTAATCAAATTGCCAATTTCTATTCAAAAAATGTTTTCGACCCACGTTTATTTGAACTTTTCTTGTGTTAGTACAAGAAAAGTTCATATAAACCCTGTATTTGTACACACTTTCAGATACACTTTTATACATATTTTTCAGTAGTAATCTATAAATATTATATATAGATCGGAAGAGCCTCTAGATCTCCCTTTCTCACAGTCTTGTTGTTCCTTAATAAATGGAATATGGTTGGCAACCTTTTATAGCAGCATTTTCTTTTAGTTTTCTTTCCTTAATAAATGGAATATGGTTGGCAACCTAGCAGCATTTTCTTTTAGTTTTCTTTAAAGTTCTCAACTTTAAGAAAGAACTTTCCACTTGATTTAATTATATTACTGTTCATTCTAGCACTGATTAAAAGTGGAAAAATTTACACATAAAATTTGGTTGCTTTTGACTTTATTAAGTCCTCATCAGCTATACTTTACATATACTTTATTAAGTCCTCATCAGCTATAGTTTACATATATAGATGTAAAGTATAGCTGATAAGGACTTAATAAAGTCGAAAGCGCTACTAAATTTTGTGTGTGTAAATTTTTTCCACTTTTAATCAGTGCTAGAGAACAATAATATAATTAAAAGTTCTCTTTAGCGTTTTATATTCGTGGATGTTGTATGGCAGAGCTATCCTATCCAACGTATCCGTTAGATTATTAGACAATTCATTAAACTGCTTTAGGTTCTGACTATTAAGCCCACTTTCAAAGTTCTTTTTCTGCTCCAAAAATATATTATACATAAACTTTCTACTGTATCCGTGTTGGGCCCCGCATCTATAAATTCTATTAAGCTCTTCATTTAAAAAGACATTATTACTGCAATGCGTTAACGCACGCCTAAAATATGC